>JASCZW010007707.1:0-61142 GCA_034211315.2 Aedes japonicus
TAGTGGTGAATCAATCGGCCATGATGATGCCGTTTTTTTGCTAGCGGCCTTCACCTTAAGCAAAACAAATTGTGAATCATCAAATCTAGGAAGCTGTGACACGTAGATTAGAGTTGAATCTCATATGCGTTTGCGAGGTGACTTCTTAAGTTAAGGAAGTTTCGTACAATCATTGTAGAAGTTACAATTACTAATTTATTGCTCCAAACATAGTTCGAAAAGTAGTTCGAATTTTTGTCAATATCATGCACATAAAACGAGCGTCACAAAATTTACAAATCAACTTTATAAATCGTGTTAAATTCTTGGAGTTAAGTATTGAATATACATTGTCGATGATATTGTAAACAAAATCTCGTCTTTCCAACAACTATTTAATGATAGTGTATACAAAAGTTCGTTTTTATTACAACTATTTAATGCAAGTTGCTGCTTCGTGTGGAAGAAAACACAAATTCACATGCTCTGATATTTACATCAGAATGAAACTTTAGATTTTCTTGCTGCGATCATCACAATGATTTTCTGGCCAATTTTTGCCTAAATAAACAATCTAAAGCTCGAAACAAAAAAAACACATGTTTTTAGTTAAAATTATCCCTTCCTTTCTAATGACAGGTTGTATTAAAAAATTGTGTCCAGCAGAAATGTGCACTATAACGTTTTCTAAATTTGGTTGGTTTGTTAGAACTGCCAGCGGCTCTTAGCGAAGAAGTAAGATATCTTGAGACACTTTGTGTCCTCCGGATTTAGCCGATCCGGTATTTACAACATCCTCTCGTTTCTGGAGAAAGGTGAGAGCCTCGAAAGAAAGCCTGGTAAAGTGCAGCATAAGCTGAAGAGGAAGACCGATGGCAAGGTGGACTCATCGTTCCGCGCCTTGTACGAGAGGTTGGTAGAACTGGGGAAGATTGATATTGTCATTCGGAAACGTCAGTCGAGGCTGGCTGTGTCTGAGCAGCACGAAATCAACTTGCTGGAGGTGCTAGCTAAATTGGTGATGAAGCCTACTCGACGCTGGACGGCAGCGACTGCCAGAGGACCGGTTACTTTACGTCAACTATATCTCTCACTCCAATTTCCCGAAGAATAACCTTCTGTGGCTGACGATCAGCGAGAGGGAATGTCCAAGTCCTCGTTCTTCTCTTCGAAGTTTGCGAACGCTGGTATGTCTTCGATATTGTAAAGGCTGCCTAGAATGTATGTGCACAGGCAAATTTAGTAAAAATACTACACAACTGTTCGAAGTTCATTTTGTATTATTAGATATAATGTTAACGTTAGAGTACCATATCAGGTTAGTTTTCTCAATATTTGCAATCTAGCGATTGTATGCTAGCTGGTGAACCTTCTTGCGACTCTTTCTTCCAATCTTTTTCAAACCGTTTAATGGTATCTACTGTCGACACATGGTCCCTAAGATGTGTCTTTGCCAGTGCCCAAAATTCTTGATTTGGTCGAATTTACGGGCAATTAGGAGAACCCATGGAACAGAAAGAAACATTTTTGATGACATACCATTCTACCGATGATTTCGAACAATGGCAAGACGCAAAATCTGTCCAGAAGACAACAGGATCCTTGTGTCTTCGAATAATTGGTAGAAGACGTTTTGTCAGCAATCTTTGATGTATATTTCACTATTTATCGAAACAGTTGTGATGAAGAGTTGTGAAATCTTAACACAGCCACAAACAGATTGCAGACTAAAGCATTCTGACCTAACTTTTCAACTTGAATGGATGTCTCAGACTGGTTCAATAATCCCCCTTCACGCACCGTCTAATATTGTAGCCCCGGCTACGATTTGTAGTCGAATTTCACGTAGGTTTCGTCATCCATGAGTATAGAGTGCGAATTCCCAGCCAGCATCGTATCGTACAATTTTGCACTCTGGTTCTTATCGATCCCTCTGGTTTTAGACTCCTTTTCAGCTGCTTCTACTTCTTCTAGCTTCGAAACTTCAAACGTTCTGTGGCACGATGAGCATTGGACTTCGAAGTGCCAATGTTTTTTGCTGACATCCCGCCTTGAAACCTTCTTTTTGTGCTCCAACGCCTCCATTATACGCTTATGCAAACGAGGGCTACCATTTTATCGACCCGACTTTGGCTTAAACTCAAACGTGTAATCTTCACTGAAGTTCCTGATCACTGTTCACATGGCTTTCTCACTTATTCCTACTATATTAGCCAATTTCCTCAGTGACATTCCGAGTTCTCTATACCATTTGTGCACAATATATCTACGCTGTTTCGCTGAAAGTCCCGCATTTTGAAACAAACAGTTGAAAAGGATTTAACCGCTACACTAAAGAGTGTATCGAAAAGCAGTTAGCAACATTGATTTTCGAATAAAAGAGTGAAAGACAAAACATATTTTGACTTCAGTTTTCGTAAAAATAATCCTTTGTTGCATACCACTGTTTATGTTAATAAAAATCTAAGTTTCTGTAAACACGCGCACTTTAGACTTGACATTCTTCATTAAATTCGCAGTTGCTTTTGTGACTTTCCTTGTGGCTGGTGTCCAGTTTTTCTGGAACTCCTGAATGTTTTGGGATCTACGTCCGTCCTTGTTCTCCAGAATCCAGCTCTACACAGATAAAAAGAAATATTGAATATTAATATGTTATTTAATGCACATAAAAGGAATGAAAAACTTTGCAGAAAGTCATGGGATATTTCATGTAAATTTAAGCCAGATAACGCCTGAATCTAGCCTGTTGTATGAAAGATTGCAAGCAATTTCGTTGTTTACGCCTCCTCTGGCTTGAAATTAAAGGAGGAAATGTTACGCGCCTGTTAAAATGCATTATTTTTCTGTGCACAGTTTTCGCGTCTTTGTTTAGGCCCGAGCTTGCTGCTCCTGGGAATTTTCCGGCATTGATCCGTTGAATCATCCCGATGCTGGTGTTTAATTGCTTGGCCATATCCCGAGCCGACGCCGATGGGTTCTTCCTCATGTACAAAACCACTTTCAAGTCCCGGCCGGGCTGGCTGGGATTCGGTTTCCTTCCAGAGCGGGACAAAGCTTTCACGGAAAGGGAACTATTAGATTACATTGACTCTGATGTGGTTCACTTTCAACCGTTCTGCAATTTGGTTGTACGTTACACCTTTTTTTCTTTTCCGTGTCTAGATCAATTCGACTCATCTTTGAAACCATCAAACGGTAACAACTTGACAGCTCCAGAGTGAAGTCAATGTACCCCAATAATCTTGGCTCACTGGTTCTGTCAAATTGAATGAATTCTAGAAAAAAAAATCAATTGAACGTACTTACCACGACTGTAATTTTCGAAGCTGTCTTGTGCTATCTTTTACTGAAATTCTCTGAACTGTCAAAACTGCATTGATGATGCCGTCATGCAATGATCTATACTTCTCAATGGGTGACACTGTGAAACCTTCAGCACAATGGAAATCCATCGAAGCAAAGGAAAATAATCGCTTTGCTAAGGGGAGCAATAGAAGCACAACAGCTCGCTCTCGTTTATATTTCAATCACACATGATGGATTGGATTTTCTTTCATCGCTGTGTGCTTGAAACAGAAAGGTCAATAAACTTCATCAAAAACAACAATGAATTATCGGCTCCGTAATACTACAATAGATCCGGGATATACTACAATAGATCAAGTCCCTGGTCGCAGTGGCTTATGTCCCGAACAGAGGAAAAAAAATCGGCTCCGTAAAGCTAACGCAATTGAGCCTATCAAATCAATGAACTAGCTATAAAAGAACTTCATCAAGTTTTATGCGTGTTGAGAGACGTGGAACGTGTACATAAAAATAATCTCCTCTCCAGCATTTTTTATCTCCCGTTTCTCTCTCTCTCTCTCTATTTCACTTCCCCCATTCTCAACTACTGATGATTTTGATGATTTTTCGAACCAATCAATTATACAACTGTTATTGACATGTAAATAAACATGTAATTGCAAAATACACTAAAAAAAAAGCCGTTTTAGAGTAATTACTGTTGTTTATGATTACTTTTTGATACACTCTTTACTGCATAGAGACGGAGAGAGAAATGCAACAGGATGCAGCTATAAAATAGAACTACACTGAAAAAAATGCAGTCAAATTTTAGTTTAATTTACTACGTTTATTGTACAGCCTTCAACATTTCTTGAGCAAATTTTCAATAGGTCGTAAGTAACATATCGCTATCCTAGACTAACTCTAAGACCCAGTAGGTCGACCCGTAACGCTGGTAGATCATCTTTTCGTGGTGCGTTACAGGGTATCGAATCTACCACCGAACTCTAGTCCGAATTAATTCAAACTAGGGAACATATTTGTTTTTTTTGTAGTCAAAGGAACATATCTTAGTCCTTGTTACATAAAGACTTATGAAAAGTGACAATACTCGTTTTGCGCTTGTGCGAGGATGAGCTTAGAATAAGTAAAACATGGTTAGTCTTCATTTATGTGAATTCTCATTGTCTATTTGATGTTCTATAGTTTGAATCTGGTTATGACTAGGGTTCTGATGCATGGTCAGTATCAGGTCATAGTTTGTTTTTGCAATGAATCTGATTTTGACTGATAAAGGGGCGCACCTTTGAAGAGTGCTCTCTTTCCCCAAAGGGATTAAATAACGGAAACTTTCAATACAATTCGATTCATTGCCAAAAAACAAACAATGACAACTGTAACAACACCGACTACTTTATCATTTCTCAAAAGTGATGAGGTAAATCGATATGCACTAAAACAAAGGTTACGGGATATACTACAATACTAGACAAAATAGTCAAAAGGTCAGAAAGTAACATTTGTAAACAATGACTTCCAGCGTATTTTTCTGGGATCTGCTTGCTCCCACGAACCAAATAGCACCAGAAATAGATAAAAGGAGTTTTTACCTTCCCGTTGGTAGTGGATGTAGATGTTAGCAACCTGGCATTTCCAGGAAATTTACGTTTTAAGTCTTTGTTTACAATTGTTACTTTCGACCTTTTGACGATTTTGTCTAGAATAGATCTAACTACTGGTCGCAGTGGTTTATGTCCCGAACAGAGGAAAAAAAAGACCAGTAGGTCCCGAACAAATGGAATTTTTTCTTGGCTCAGTCAGTACTAGCACATCGGTCCCAAGCTTAATAATGCGCCCCTAATAATGAACTCACACGAACACACTCTCAAATAATCTGTCAAAATAACACAGCAAATCAAAACAATGGCGCAAATATGTAGAGCAAGGTGCTGGCTTCAAGGTGTACTTCGGACCAAGGGGTTCTACCACCGACAAACCGACATGAAACTCAATCTTCACTATTGATCAAGAATCCATAACGACCGATTCAAATGTGCAGCGATCCCATCTGTCAAAACCCATAGAATCATTTGATCTAGATCAAATAAATGTGCCCCGAATAGCTCAGACATGAACCAGCTCATCGAGTTCCCAAGCGTGTTCGTGGCTTCAAAAAACGATCTCAGCGAACACGAAGATAGATGTCACTAATAAGATTTGAACAGAAATATTAAGACATTTTCTGTTGTCATTCATGTCGGTTTGTCGGTGGTTCTACAACAGTGAACCAATTTCAAATCGCTCGCTGCATTATTGATTGTTGTCGCTATCATCAAGAAAATCAATGTCAAAGTTTTGGAAATTAGTTTCAATTCCTGTTTTTGAACCAAGCTATAATATTTGAAGCAAATATGTGGAACCCACAAAGTTCTGCAAGGTTTAGCTTTACATCAATAAAGGTTTTCATTTAGTTGAATTCCAAATCGTTTTATTCGATAAACTCTATTTAAAGTCGTTTAGCTTCAGCTCCATTGAAAACATGGAATTTCCTGCCTTATCTAATGATGATGTAGAATAGTTACTACAATACTAGACTACTTGCTACATTGCTACATTGTAGCAAGTAGTCTAATATGACCAGCAATATTATTCTACGGGCGAAGAAGTCATGTTTTGTGGAGCTATTAAACGACTTTAGGTTGTCGAAGCGATTTGGAATTGTAAATGAAAACCTTTATTGATGTGAAACTGAAGCCTTGCGGGGCACAATGAGTTCCATATATTTGCTTCAAACAACTGGTTCTGAAACAGGTGAAGCAATTTCCAAAACTTTGACATTGATTTTTAGCGATGACGCGACAACAATCAAAATGCGAGCGATTTTGAGAATGATTCCTCTTCAGCAGAACGCCGACAAACCGGCCTTAATGACAATAAATGTCTTAATATTCAAATGTATTAGTGACATCTATGTTCTTTGAGATCTGCAGGCACCTTTGAGAACTCGATGAGCTGAGTTAATATCACCTTCGAGGCGCATTTATTTGATCTGAATCAAATGATTCTGAATTTTGACTGAATCGCTGCCGCATTTAGTCGATATTATAGACACAACGATCAATAGTGAATTGAGTTTCATGTCGGTTTGTCGATGATTCTACAACAGTGAACCAATTTCAAATCGCTCGCTGCATATTTGATTGTTGTCGCTATCATCAAGAAAATCAATGTCAAAGTTTTTGGAAATTAGTTTCAATTCCTGTGTTTGAACCAAGCTATAATATTTGAAGCAAATATGTGGAACCCACAAAGTTCTGCAAGGTTTAGCTTTACATCAATAAAGGTTTTCATTTGGTTGAATTCCAAATCGTTTTATTCGATAAACTCTATTTAAAGTCGTTTAGCTTCAGCTCCATTGAAAACATGGAATTTCCTGCCTTATCTAATGATGATGTAGAATAGTTACTACAATACTAGACTACTTGCTAGCATTGCTACATTGTAGCAAGGAAACTAAGTCCGACAGTAATGGGCTCTCCTCTCTGTTATACTGAGATCAAGCTTTAATAACCATTGATTATCCTAATCATGCCATTGTACGAAGGGCCAAAAACGGATAGGGTGGATCAATAGGCAACACCACTTATACGTATCCACAGGGATATAAAGAATCTCCTTCCAACAACAAGATTGAACAGTTGGCCAAAAGAGCAAGATATCTAACATGAGGATGCCCCAATGGGCGGGGAGAACAGCCCGCCCTCTATTCACAAACTGTTAGCAATGGGGAGTTGGCAGTCCCACTCTCCCCATCCAGAGTGCTTCAATCGAGTGCCCTGATGGTCCCTCCCATTTCCATGAAATATTTATAGAATAGTGTATATATTTATGTAAATGAAAAATACTGCAATCACTCGTATCTATTATTTATGATCTCTATTCAGGTTGGTCCTGAAATGTTAGAAATGTTGTAAAGTGTTTCGTTCGTTTTCGTTCGTTTTCAGCGATAGCAGCATTTCACCAAAATCTTGATTTACAGCTGGTATCCTGAAAAGGTTTGTTAAATCTATTGTAAAATTTGTAAAACGAACATTTATACATTTTAATTTACTATTGCCATGGTCACTATTTGCTACTTGATGCTGATTTTATGACAGGAATTGCTGACCTAATTGTTAGTTGCTCCTGAGTTAAGAAAGGGAAGATTTAATTGGAAGGGAGTTTTCTGGGATTTTCTGCATTATCTAATGCGCATAAAAGGAATGCTAGATTTGAAATAAGTTCATGGAATAATTCATGTAAATTTAAGCCATATATCGCTGAAATCAGGTCTGTTTAATAAAAAATTGCAAATGCGTCCATACATTATGGGACAGTCTTCAGTCACAGGACGATAGCTTCAAAATAGCTGACGAGGTCTAGTACTGATAAGAAGCAGTATGGGATAATCAAAGATAACCCGCTACAGAGATCATAAAAAAAGGAAATTGGAAAACTCCATTGTGTAAGGCCTCCGCACTTTGGCATACAAACGTCAGCCTCATATATTGCGGAACAGAACACAACTTAATTCAATTTGTTCTACCTCATTCCGGCCTGAATACCATTTGCATTACTTATAGTAGAAAGTGAGTGCTTAACCGTAATAATCTACCATTTAGTTTATATGCAATGTTATTGTTATTAATTCCTTCGGTGAACTTCACTGGCAAGTGAGGGCCCTCGATTCGTTCTGTCACATGGTCTAGCTTCTGCACCGCAACATGCCGAGTCGTTCCGTTGATGGATGATGTTGTTGGTCGAGTCGAGTCGATTGTTGATGGCATTTGCATTTACATGTATGCATGTTTGTATGTTTCTCTTCGCTTCCACTCGTCCGGCGTCCGAAGGTGTAGGCGTGGACGGTTGCAGGTTGCATCAGCAGGTGCGCACCGTTCAGCGTTCGCTCTAATTATTGTTATTCAAATTCAATCACGTTCAATTCGTACCCCGATCGACATCAGAAGGAGATTGCATGCTGTTGTCGGTCAGCCGAGTTTAAAAGTGTGACAAATAGAATATGCAAGCATCAGCGACGTGGGACCGGTGTGGTGGTGGTGCGGCGAGCCTCCTCCTTCCACTGTCTACTGGTATAGATGCGTATGGAACAGAACGTTTTACCTATTTTCATGCGTTGTGTGCGTGACCTGTGCAATGTGCACCGCTGTTGAGCTGCACGGTAAATGTTCGTACTTATACTTGCTTTCAACATTCGAAGATGCGTGTGTGTTTTTGGTTCAACAAAGGGCAAAACAAGCTGGCTTAAAATCGATCGTGAAGTCGATTGCATGGCGAAAGCAGCGTGCAAATCAATCGAAAACAATGTTTGCGCTTATAAGTCAGCTGATTCCGACTATTGCATTGGACTGCGAGGCAAATATGTTCGCGTGCAGTACTGCTTGTTTGTTTGTAATTGTTTGCTTTTTATTTCCAAACGGGGGAAGACACCGAAGGTAAAGTGAAAGACGCGGAGAAATCTGTGGTTTTCTCGAGAACGTTGCTACACAACGTGCGATTAACAATTGAAATGTAATTGTTAGCTCGAAATCAAACGACATTTAACAGTCGGTATCGACCGATAAATTAAACTATGTAAGATTACAGACGGAACACACATTGAACCGATCAATCGCCAGACAAAACAAGGCGGATCTTTTGATCGCAAAAACACCACCTTCACCACGATCGCCAAACAGCAGTAAATGTCAATGCCAGCGGACTGTGAAGGATACGCATTTAGATGGCAGATGATGTTGGCTTTGGGGTCGTCCAAGTTTTTCGGACAAATGTTACACGTTCGGTTTCATCAAATAGTTCGAACCGGGTGCATGTGTTTTTGTTAGACGACGAACTTGATTACTGATGTACGTTGGTCACGTCATTCAGGTGGTATATTGTCGGTGCCACAACTACAATCAAGAAGAAGAAGAAAAAAACTCGGAACCTTCCGTCCGGTGGTTTACGGATCAATTAGTGACGACAAAACGTGTGGTAAAGTAATTTCAAGGTGCACAAAAAAGGTTCCCATAATCGCCTTCGACAGCAGCAGTCAGTCAGCGAGCGACGACGGCGTGTATTGGTGCAGTACACTCGATCGACAGACGTCGATGACATATCAAGTTGAAGGAACCTTCGAACTCCGCGCACAGTACAGAACATTGCCGAGTAATGCTGCCTATATTTGGCTCTGCCCGGACATGGAGGTATTTCGAGGCTCGAGCGCCGAGATTGGTGCGCTTCGAATTAAATGCCTAGCTGTGCGAGGGTTCGTTTAGTGTTGACACTCAAACTCAAGTACGCTAGCCGAAATAATCACCCGAAATGATCAACTAAACTGTTCGGTTAGACCAAAAAGGTACACGGAGGTACTTTTCCATTTAGTTTCGGCATCCCAGGTCGAAGAATCGCGCGTTGAATGTTTGTTTCGTATGTATGTGCGGTTTTGATTGACCAGAAAGTCTGAGTTCCAGATCTTTCGGTACAACGCTGCTGATGATGCATAATCCACTAAATATTGGGTTGAAATTAACAGCTTTCTGCTCGCTGATGGCTGAAGGCTTTTTTTGTTTTCTATAATGTAATTGTCTTCGATGGTTGAAGGGAAAAATGGTGGAAAATTGGCACGAAAGCTTAAGCTTTAGAGTGATAATTTGCTTCTTACATACAAGTTGCAGATTTCCGGCAGAAAATGGTAAGGTTAAAGCTGGTTGGAATCTCAATGCTAAATTCCGTTAGTGTTAATACAAAATTCAAAAACACTCATGTCATGTAAATTGACAGACTATTCTCATGTGAGTGCAGACAGCGGTCTCAAAATTATTCCGGTTGCGATCCACTACTGGAAATTTGATAAACTCGTGATCCAGTATTATAGAACTTTACATAAATAGTACTGCGTACCCCTCGGGCGGAATCAATTTGTCAAGCATTTGAATAGATGAAGAATCTCATTTATTTTTTGACGTAGGTGAACGTCTTTGTTTCTATACTGTTTACAGGTAACAAAAATCAAATTGTGATCGTCACGAAAATTGGTCAGAATATGAGTGTTAATTTCTCAGTCAATTCGTCAAATTAGTCCAAAATCTTAGCACCAATCGATCGGCAATATTTCTACTCATCGATTGCAATAGAAAACATTTTTGATTTCGGTCCATATTAGGGTGTAAACATCTTATTCTGCAAATAAAAAGTAAGTTTTTGTATTTCCGTGAAAATGGGGACCACCCTAATGTTTTTTGTTGTACAATCAGAAAAAGGCATGTATTCTGTTGAAACCATAAGGCATGTATTCTGTTGAAAACTTGGGCACCCTTATATCAGCGGCTGAATAGGTATGAAGAAAACGGCTATAGTTTTTGGTTCAGGAAGTACCAGCACATCGGTCCCAAGCTCAGTCCCAAACTTAGTGATTCGCCACTTAGAAGGGTAGGGAACGGCTTAAGCACCCCAAGACCCTATTCCAAGCACGGGGTAAACGTTAACCTACAACGCTAATTTTTTGCAGTATGGTGCTCCATGTAGTTCCGCGAAATGGTACAATATAGAGGAGACAGTATCGTGCTCTTTATCCAAATCGTTTCATTTTGGGTGTCTTGATAGTCGTTTGCTTTCCCCGTTGTATGTTATGTAATGAATTTTTAGTACATTTTGGAGGGGTCAATTGATTTTTTACCTTGTGTTAGAAAGTTTTGGTGAACGTAAAATTGGTTGAGATTACATAACGTTCGTTAATTATTGATTAAATTCTATTTTTATGTAGGGTGAAAATAGATAATAATTATTTGTTTTTACCCGCGGTTGTAAGAGCATCTTCCACCTCTCAAATGTTTGAAAACCTTTTGCTGGTTCCACCCGGTCCACATTCAGACACCTTCACCTTCAATCTCCGACTTGTTATCATGGTGTTTCTGGTTTTGAAGTGCTTAAAGCAGTAATTGCTCAAGATTAGGGGATAGGGAAGATAGCATGAGAAAGAAGAAAGGCGAGAAGATATTGGTAATTGATAACATACAAAAATGCTTATGAGAAATCATTCCCAATGAGTTTTCACGCGTGCACTCTCGTTTATTTATAGAAGACGTTTATTTATAGAAGACAAGAGCTATTTTACTACGTGCTATCAGGGAACATCAGGACAATGATCCCCCATTGCATCTTTAAGTGAAAAAAGAAAACTTGTGGAAATTTTATGGAATTCAATAAGG
This sequence comes from Aedes japonicus, assembly GCA_034211315.2. Lineage (NCBI taxonomy): Eukaryota > Metazoa > Arthropoda > Insecta > Diptera > Culicidae > Aedes > Aedes japonicus. The sequence continues at coordinate 11,514 of JASCZW010007707.1, forward strand.
TTATCTAAAAGAATGCCGAAGAATCCGATACAGTTCATTTTCATAACATATAAAATTTGGTGCATTTCTTTTTCCACATTTCAATTATTTCTTATTTATTTCAATATGGCGATTGGATGAAATCACAGTTATGTCAAAAATGTCAAAAAGCCAATTTATCTGCGCAATGACTAACATATCACTTTTTACGTGTCTTTTGCCGTTTTAAAACCCCTTGACTTCTCTCAATGCCAATATTCCGTTTAATGCATTTACTGGGGGCAAAATCGTTTTAAAATGCTGTTTCAACTGACCATAATAAGATAACGTGAATGTACCTAAAACGGCATTTCAAAACAGCATTTTACGAATTCTGAAAGTCGCTATAAAACCTTTGATAGAAGTAAAAAGAATTTCAGAAAACAAGGTTTTATGATCACTGTAAACAAGCTGTGTAGGTTCTCACAAACCTGACTAAAATATGAAACCTATTGGCACCTCATGGTTTTATAATAAAAGCAAATTGATTGCTAGTGGCTTTCATAAAACTTAAATAAAACTTAATAAAGCTGGATGGTTTTGGCAATGTTACTTGGGATATGTACCGTCCATTGCGTATCAAATTCCGCACGGACAAATATTCGTGCTCAGATCCGTGAACTACAGTCATGAATTCGAGAACCAGCAAAAATACACAGTGAACTGAATCACGTAATTATGAACTAAATAACGTTTAAAGGTCGGTATTGTGTTCGACATAAATTTCTTTTTCTATACCAAACTCACGAAAAGAAATTTCTGCAGAAGCATCCACCTGAAAAAAAAAAACGAAAAATAAAATGGAATTTGTAAGGTTTCCATGCGAACTAATGTCACTTTTACTTCCGGAAAAGTATTCCGCTCGATTAAATATTCCGTAAGTGAAGGTGACATTTCGTTCCATGCAGATTATTTGTAAACATTCCGCTTGGTAATATTGAACAAAATTCCTCAACCTCTCTACTTTTTAAGTCGATGTTGGCCTTAAAGGAGAAAATCCTGAAAACGTGAAGAAGTTCACAGTCCGTTTTCATTTTCGGAAACGCTTTTTTTCTAGCTTACGCTGTTTGGATTGGTGGATTCCGATGCCAAAAAAAATGAACCCTGTGTTCATTCCAGAAGGCGACAAAGTAAACGCGAGGTCTACATCGGTATATTAAGTGTGTTCTACCGTGGATCAAAGAGTAGTACGGCTCGAAGCCAAATGTACCTGTCGTGCTTTTCAGGACCATGTGGAGGCCCTAATTTCAGCAAGAGGAATCTTGATCAATGATTAGTATAGTTTAAGACTTTCAGAAATATCCTCTTTTTGAAAAAGAAAAATCAAGACCGACATTTTTGAGATTTTTTTAATCTTTGACATTGCTCAATGGTGCAATCATTATCACACATACGGTATATGCTATACGTAACGGGTGATTTCCTCTCTCTTATTTTTATGTGCACATAATAACTACCAATCCTACCAACCATCAGCTCGTGCTCGTCGCTTGCCAAATTAAGAACTTCTTGGGGAACTTGTACATCTTTTGCTGCCGAAGGTTTTCGGGAACATCGTACTTATTCTTGGCAGTCACATACAGGTTTTCTGGAATCTGGTTGAAGTCCGCCTTTACATAAGTCGCGTCATCCATTACGCAGCAGTGTGGTTTCGCTAACAGGTCCCGGGCACGGCTTTTTGCGACCGTATTCTATTTTTCGTCTTTTGAACCTTAAACATACGTAGTCTAGCTCGAGTTTTATTAATCTGCACGAAAGACTTGCTCACATGCAACTTTTTAGTCACATCTCGAAATGAGGCGTTTGGTTTCCAGTTTAAAGGCCGCAACCATGCGTTTGTGATCGTTCTCGTAGACCTGATGGCTTTTTTCCGGATCTTTGCTTTCAATCTACAGTCAGACGTTCTTCGAACCGTTTTATGATACCAGACACCGTGGAATTTGCGATTCCCAATTTTTTTTCCGATGGTACAATGTGACAGATCCTTATTCTCAAACTACTCGAGCAAAACTTTGTTGAGCACGCACTGTTCTTCCGTCACCATTTTGAAAAAAATCAACTCACAGAGTGTAAACAATACACATTAAAGTATGTCTATATAAAATTTCAGTTAATTTTCCCAACGGATCAAAAGTTAGAGCAATTTGAGTGTGTGTGGATTTCAAACGGTACACCCTTTAATGTCTCTCGTCTCTTTTTTCCTCTCGAAAAGATAGTTAGAGACAGCCATTTTAATGAGTAGCATTGAACCCCGGTCACATTACAACCTACATTACGTGATATACAGTATCTTGATATCAAATGCAATGCAAATTAGTTCCAATGAAAACTAGATGTATAGATGCTAATATCAAGATAGTCTATACCACGTAATATAAGTTGTAGTGTGAACGGGATGTTATGCTTCATTCCTTGCCTAGCTACTGATTTGATGTATTCCTTCAATTTTTTTCAAAGTACAGGGCTCAAAAACTGTGTACAGTGCAGCACACATTAGTAAACAATCTCCATCACGGAATCGCAGTAGTTTTTGAGTCGTGTGCTTTGGAAAATGATAGAGTCTGTCATTAAATATGGTGGCCAAATAAGGACTCTTTTCTGATTCATCTTAACCTTCCGGGCAACGCGCTGGTGTAAAAAACACAACACACGTGAGAAAACCTCGCTTGGTTGCTCTTTCTGCAAATTGTGCACGCGTATCGAAAGGTTAGAATTAAACAATGAGTGTACAACTCACTGAGTTGTTTGAACATCATGGAATATCTTGAATAATGTGGGTTATTTTGATAGTGCGTATGGCTATGAAAATAATTGTTTATTCCATCCGGTACTTAGGCTACTAAATAGTAGAATTATATGTAGAAGAGTTGTGAAATAATAAATTATTTGTATAGTCCCCATGCGCTATCAAAGTTACCCGCATTATCGAACATAACCCGATTGTCAGTAATTCTGTTTACATGCGAGTGAATGACACGAGGAATGAAAATCGCTTCAAGAGTGTCGACCTGGGTGAATTGAACTCAATATTAGGTACTTTTGCCACTGTATGAAGTTATCAACATTTTTTTTTGTCGTAGTACGTTTTGAATTGTAACCACAAACCAACAGGCTGTATATGGAAAGCTTACAAACCAGCATAGATTTCATGACTCAGATTGGTTTACAACTACAATATATCTTACTTTGGCAACACATGTACAACACATGTACAACACTTGCAAGTACGTTGTCATACTTCATTCAAGTCATGAGGGGCTTAGATTTGAATTCCAAAAATGCTCGGGGTGGCACGAGGATAATACGCAAGGCCTTGAAAATTGTTTTAACCCTTCGTGTATAATTTCTAAGTGTATTAATAACCGTTTTGTAGAGATAAAAAAACAGAAGTCTTTCGTAGACTTTGGTAACCTCCTCCTCCTCCCTCATCGTAGAAAAACGTAAATTTTTAAGAACCCCTGAATTTTCTACGTGGTTTATGAACAGTCCCCTTATTAATATATCATCGGCAAATGCATAGAAACTGTTGGTTATTTTTAAACTTTTTTAAAAGAACACAACGCTTGTTATTGATGGAGAAATAAGACGAAACAGAGAAACTTGTCTGATGTAAACAGCTGCCAAACAAACAGTAATTCTTCGAACACGCTCAAATTTCTGACAGATGGCAGATAAAAATGTAAGAGAAAAACTTATACCCGGATCGGTCGAGAGTGGTTAATTTAAATTCGATTTCCACCACTTGTACATTCAGAAGACACAATCAGACGTGAGTTCTGTTCAAAACAAGGACCTCTTTACATCACACTTTCCATTGAGTTTTAACACATGTCCATTAGATAACGCAGAAAATTCAATGTTTCTTTTTATCTGTGTATTCTTACATGTTTGTTAAGGTTTATTAAGGTTTCTCACAGCTTTTCTTAGCCATTAGGATTTTATTAAGCGTAATTCACGAATGTTCCAAAAATATTCAAAACGATTCAGAACTCGCTGTTTGAGAGAAAATGCAATTTTCGGGTTGAAAATCACTCGAGGGTAACACGAGTAACTTGTTTTTTGGGGAACAGCGCCCGATTAACGGGACTTTATAATCACGTACAATATTTACATTAGAATGTGCGACTCTAAAACTATTCTAACATCGTTTATGCTTCAAGCAGCATACACTCAAGCTTTTCTAGCTTGTCTACATATTTACACAACTATTCTATTCAGTAGATTTTTTGCATACACACTGTCGCAAACAAATCCGGTGGAGAAGTCGAATCCAATGGAAAAAAAGACACATCAACACATCCAAATAGTGGACACAACCGGCGGAGAAAGACAACCGGGCGGCAAAAGTATAAAAATATCCACACCACTCCAAGACGACCAAACTCCTCCGGTTCAGGTTGTAGAAATTAGAAAGTGTTGCACCTCGCGCGCCGGAGCTTCCATCGAGGGAGCCCTGCCGCATGGTGGGTCGAGTCGACGAAAAATGGAACTTTTTTTTCTATAATCTAGCTTTTCCAGTTAAAATAACGAAATGTGAAAACAAACAACTTCAATGTTGAGCAAATTATATTTTCAATTTAAATTTAATTTTAAATGACATATGAATTCTGATGGCGAATTGAAAGAGTTTACCGTTCCAAGCACACAGTTTACTATAAGATTAACATAATGGTATTTTCTATGAGAAACCACACAGCTCAAAAAATTAGTGTGAATTTCTGTCAATATCATGCGCATAAGTGGAGCGTCGCAAAACTTACAAATTAAAATTATAAATCGTGTCAAGTTCTGGATCATTCCAAGCACTGCCGATAATATTGTATACAAAAGTGCGTCTTAATTACAACTATTCCATGCAAGTTGCTGCTTCGTGTGGACGGAAATACAAATTTACATGCTCTGATATTTACATCACAATGAAAATTCAGACGTTCTTACCACACCGGTTCCGAGGTCGGTCCCAAGCTTAAGGGGGAATATACAGTTAGAATGACCAAATAATTCAATTTTCTCTGTTGCATAAAACTTCAAGTGTTTCTTTTCATCGTGTTTCGTAGACGCCTTTTTCGCGCGTAGCTGGTACTTTTCGATAATTAAAACTTTCAACGTGTTTCTCACAAAATAGCATTTTCGGAGTTTTGCCGGTGATAACTCGAAAACTAATTGTTAAATAAGCTGAAACTTATAGGATTTCTTAATTATAGTATTAATTTCTATATAAATTAAAAGTTATTGTAATATTTTATAATTAAATATGGAAAAATGTGATAAAATGGCGGAAAAATGTGGATTTTTTCAAAAAAGTTACTCCAAAAGTGCAATTTTTTTAAAACTTTTTTTCAATTCATCTACCAACTGTAAATGTAATTAATGTATTTTTTTTTTGGGTTAGCAGGTTTCAGATCAAAACTGCGACGGAGAGCCGGCACAAGCTTAATACAACGACTTTTTCAACGCATTCCAACGGCCGCCATTTTGTTAAAAAAAATGAAAAAAATATTTTTGCTTACTACATGGATAAAATAACTTAAAATTGGTAAAAAGTTTCGATTGATTTGAGTAAAAACTTTTATTTGCAAAAATGAGTTTTTTCCCCGTTCTAATTGTATATCCCCCCTTAATGATCCGCCCTTTATAACGTAACGCACACCAACACACCCTCAAATATTGTTTTAAAATAACATAGCGAATCAAAACAACAACAAAGATACTAGTGCCGAAAGGTACTGAAAAGCGCAAGAATTATTGCAAGGTGCAGACTACAAGGCGTACTTCGGACCTAGGGCTAGTTACATATTGATTGTGGTTCTTACAGTGCATAAAAATATAATCGAATGTACTAAAACCAGACAAGAGAAAAACTAATTACTAATAATAATATTTTACACAGATAAAAAGAAACACTGAATTTTCTGCGTTATCTAATGCACATAAAGGGAATGCTAGATTTGGCAGAAAATAATGGGATATTTCATGTAAATTTAAGCCAGATAACGCCTAAATCTAGCCTGTTGTATGAAAAATTGCAAACAATATCGTTGTTTACGTCTTTTATGGCTTGGAATTACACGAGGGGAAATTTTACGCGCTTGTTAAAATTAATTATTTTTTTCTGTGTATAGAAGTAAATATCATTACATTACAGAAGAATTAGTCTTTCGTTTCGTCAAGGGAAAAAGCTGAACTTTTTTTTTAAAGATTCCCTAGAGCAATTGTGTTTTATTGGTTTAGAATAGTAATAAGGAAAAAAAAGCTCGCAATGAATAAGAGAAGTGTCATAAAAAGGTTGCGTAATTTATTAAACTAATCTGTGGAATTTTAATTAAACACAATACATACAAATGATTTATACCCATCTGAGCTCTGCTAAAAAAAAAGATGATTTTTTTCCCATTTATATCGATGACGGGCGTTGTTTCTAGCACACAATTTTTCTTAGATCTACAATATTTTTTATCGATTTTTAAACCAAAAAATCTAATAATTTTTATTTATACAAACTGGCATGAAATTCACAAAGTGACATTTTTGTAATGTAACAGCAAGCTAGCCTGTCGAAATATGCAACGGTTTTTTGACGTTTTTGATGTTTGAAATCAGTGGTTGGTTTGCTAGCTTAGGTTGCCTGTTTTTTTGTTTCATGGTGAATAATAATGGTGGTATCTTGAAATCATTATATATTTTAATATTTTCCATCAAAAAAATGTCACAATCCATATACCCTTAAAATATACTATTGTTGACATTTTCAACTGGTGGCGAACGTTGCTTCTATCATCTGCCTTCCGGAAACTCCAGGAACCTTGTTCCGTATATGTTGCTGAGCTGGCAGCAATCAATTTCGCTTTGGGGATAGTTTCCAACATGCCCATAGACCATTATTTCATCTTCTCAGATAGTCTCAGTTCCATTGAGGCCCTGCAGTCGATGATAACAGTGAGACACTCATCTTACTTTTTTTCAAAAATAAGGGAGCAGATGTGTGCGTTGGCTGAAAGATCAATTAGGATTACCTTTGTATGGGTCCCCTCACATTGCTCAATTCCAGGCAATGAAAAGGCGGACTCTAGCAAAGGTGGGCGCACAAGAAGGCGAGATTTTTGAAAGAAGAATTTCACATGATGAATTTTTCCCATTAGTACGTCAAAGTTCTCTTCAAAGTTGGCAAAACGATTGGACAAGTAATTCTCTTGGGCGGTGGTTACATTCCATTATTCCAAGTGTTTCCTCGAGATCGTGGTTCAAAGGTCTAGATGTAAGTCGCGGTTTCTTTCGTGTGATGTCAAGACTTATGTCCCAATTTCCATAAATTGGGTCGTCGATAGCAATTTATGTAGGTGCAGAACCGATGATGACATCGCTCACGCAGCTTGGCATTGCCCGGATAATGATGCCTCCAGAGCACGACTATTGAATACCCTAGTTGCCCGAGGTAGACAACCCTTCCGTAAGGTAAGAGATGTTTTGGGAATGCGTGATCGTCCCTACATGCAAGCGATTTACGAATTCCTTTGTTTGTCTGATCTAAGAGTGTAACGTCATCACCCCCCTTCCTTCCACTCTAGTAAATTCCCTCTGCCATTGTATCCCAGTTATACTATCCTTTTGTTTCCGTGCTACTTGTACCTGCCCAGCAAGCTGTGGTTACCCATCCGCTGCTTAGTTCCTGAAAGCAAAGATAACATAATGCAATAAGATACACGACTCTTTCGATTCACAGGAGACACGAATAGCGCTTCCTGGTGAGCAAAAATTCCACTAATACACTGTTAATATGATGCGTGTGAAATGTCAATCTCAACGTCAAACTCAATTGACAGTTACACCTTCTTCTTACCTTATACACGCTCATCCGGATTTACCCAAAATTGAGTAAAGGTAAACCAAAATCATAAAAAATGGAACTACTCAAAATTGGGTAACCGGGTGTAAACCCAAATTTGGGTAAACCTACAATTTATTTGGATTTGAGTATGTTTTAATCATTATTTCAAAATGTAGTTTTTATGGAAATTGGGTAAAATATGGAAATCAAAAAATACCGCAGGCTGCTATATTTAGGCTTTTTCTTTTTATGCTTTGGAAAAACAAAGTTTGTCAACTCTGTAGTTTTAATATTTTATTTGTGGTATAGTTCTACATGCTCAGCAAAGATTACCTGTAATTAAAGTTGATTAAAAACCGAGCTAATCGAAGTATTTATTACCTGCCAATTTTAGGCCGCAGTTGGAAAATACGTCGTCCAAAAACCCAGTGCTGGTGCACATCGCTCACGCATTTCGGGGATTCCTTGGCCGCGTGTCCGATCAGTTCTAACAGGCTCTGCTAGAAGTGGTTGGTTAACTTTCGCTGATCAAACAAATCGAATTTCGAGAATGGATTTTTTTTTGATTACTAATAGAAAATAGAACAAAAATGATAATACCTTTCAATTTGCGATACGTTACCGTATCCACTGCCACTGCCACTGCGATCTACTCCATTAGCTGAATGATCGTTTTTATATTTGAATTTATTAAATTTCTCACCTCACTTGGAAAAATTAATTTAACACTCACTTGGACAAATGGCGACTGACGCTGGCGGATATTCACTATAGTTTAACAGCTTAATTGAGGATTGAACCAGATTTATGAAGAACCGAGTAAGATTTACCCACTTTTATAAATCGCCTTACCCATGGTTTGTGTTTTGTGAAAATGGATACAAGTTACTCTATATTGGGTAAATCTGAATGAGCGTGTAAACCAGCGACACAACCCTTCCGCAACAAAAAAATCTACGATCTTTTTTCAAATAGGCTTGATCGAATTTCTTCATAGACTTTTTTTCGTCAATATCTCAGCTACAAAAACCGATATTGTTATGAAACTTTGTGGCCTGTTTGAAACAAAATATGTTTGAATAGCTGTGGTTATGAAAAAAGAAAGTCGGTGAAGAAAAAAACTTTCTAGAAATATAATTGTTAGAAGCAAGATCAATTTAACGGGTGGCAATTAAAATTTTGGAATTTATTCGAGGCCTCTATGCTCAACAACAAACGAGCTCAGAGAGAAATAAGAGTGTGTATGCATTAGCTCTTTCTCTCCTCTTTTTGCTAGTATTTTCTGTTTTGTTTATGCTTGCTCAGTTTTGCTCAAAATGCCGTCGAAACAAGAAGTATTTCGCGGAAGCGCGTTGTACAGTTCTACGAACTGCACAGAAGTCTCGGCAAAACGTATACGGTACAACATTTTAAAAGCGAAAAATATTGCGACTTCGACTGTTTACCATATCCTAAGATCCCCAACAACTGCTCGCAAGCAGGTAGTGGAAGACCAGCCGAAATTATGGACGCATAAGAACTCCTGTTCTTTCTCGTGCCTTCAACAACAAGGATTCACTGAGCCAACGGGATGCCGCAAAAAGTTCAACTGTTCTCACCAGTACATCTGCAAAAACATTGAAAAGAGTCGGAATAAAGTGCCGGAAGAAGACACGAGCCCCGGAATATACTGATGCACAGATTTCAACGCTGAAATCCCAATGCCGTTGGTTGATTAAAAATTATTCCGGAAAGTTTTGTTTTGACGACGAAAGCTACTTCCTCTTTCGAAGACGCAGATTCCCGGAAACGATCGATACTATTCAACGGATAGTTCTACTACACCTCCGAACATAAAATATAAGTTTAAACATAAGTTTGAACAGAAAGTGATATTGTACATTGCCATTTCCGAGAAAGGCATTTCTAAGCCATGGTTCAAGCCCTCTGGTTTGGCAATTAATCAAGATGTGCACCAGAACGAATGTTTGAAGAAAATTTTGATCCCGTTTCTACAAAAACATCATGCTGATGGACAATACGTGTTTTGGCCGGATAAAGCGTCATCGCATTACGCCATGAAAACACAATCGTTCCTGAATACCCATTCGATCCCATTTGTACCAAAAACCACAACCCGACAAATCTGCCTCAGTGTCGCCCAATCGAAGATTTCTTCGGGGTTTTGAGTTCCTTGGTGTACAAAAATAACTGGAGAGCCACGAATTGCAAACAGTTGATTGGTAGAATCAAGAGATGCATTCGCAAAGTTGACATGGAGGCCGTACAACGCTCCTGTTCCGACATCAAACGGAAGCTTCGCTGAACATCCGATTGCGGACCGTTTTCAAATGTTCACTAATTTTTTTCAACAATGGACAATGCATCTTTGTATTTGAATAAATCAGATCTTCTTCAACTATGCTTGTCTTTTTTGACAGCTTGAGAAAGAAATTCCAAAATTTTAGTTGCCACCCGTTACATACTGCTGCTCTTTCGTAATACATCCGATCAATGTCTTCAGGCAATAATCCAAGCTTTGATAATAATAATAACATTACTGTTTTCAATGATTGCCCAAAATAAGCTGATGGATGATGGTGTTTGTTTACATATGCACGACCACCAAAAAGGTATAAAATTTGAGTTGTTTTCCACTCAAAATTCTTCACAACATTTTTCTCACTTTTTCGAGGAAAAAAATAGTGAGTCGAAAAAAATAATAATTATATAATTAAGGTATAACATTAAGGTGAGACAAACTGTACTGGATTATCAATATATACAAGAGTTTTTTCGCTGTATGCATTTGTTTGTGATTTTGTGTGAATTATAATCTAAGTTTGAGTTGATTCCGGAGACCGTGTATCTTCTTTTTTTGCATGATCTCGGACATACACGATAATTTTTTTTATACAGAAGTTCAATTTTATGAGCTTTTTTCTCAACAGATGGCAGTCTAAATTAATGCAGAGGTTGTCTCTTGCTCAATATATGAGAAAAATGGAAGTCGTGTATCTTGTTGCATTGTGTTATCTTTGCTGAAAGAGACTACTGGGATCGAGGATTTGGTAGATGTCGCAACCAAAAGCAGCAAATAATGGCTTAAATAAGTTACATACCTAGCCCTTTCCAAACGTTAATGTGACACATTAACCTCGAGCTAGCCACGAGTAATTGGCATCCCACTTTTAATAATATCGAAACATAAAATTTCATAAAACAACAATACTGAATATCGGATCCGTAAAGTGTTATGCACGCCTGAGCCTAACGAACTTTTTTTTCAACTACCAGCCTTCTTAGTCCTTCCTTAGTGAAATTAAAAATCTGCAAAAAAAATCCACGCTTTGGCCAACAGTGCACCGGAGTCTTCTGTGTTGATGGTCGCTCATTCATTCATCGCTCTTTTCGACCGGTCCGTTTCTTGTTATCACGCTCATCGCTTGGTCAAAGCGCCAAAAGACGTGATTGTGAGTTAGTAGCAAGAGAAGGAGGAGGAGGAGAAGGAGGAGAAGGTGTACAGCAAAAATATTTATGTTGGCCTTTCCCGCCCCGGCTCATGACGACGCAAGTGTCCGATGGAATGCGGCACCGGTGCACGGGGGCTTGGTACGGGGGGACTTACACAGTTATACAAATATACACTCGCTGGGTACCTGGCTGGTAGCTTCTCCTTCTTTTTCCACAGCACGGTGGAGATTATATTTTACCGACCCGTAGCAGTGTGATATTGCTGTATGCGGTTGTTATGATTTGTGTTGTTTTGTGCGTACATACTCCTCTTTCGTCGATGGATTCTCCTTCTCGCCTTGTTAGCCGGCTGGAGGTGACACGGGTATTTGCATTCTCCGCTTCGCACAGAGAAAATTTAAAGTCGTGACACAGTGTCAAGCTCGGTGGGGGTCAACAGCGAAGAGCAAACGCTTTATCATCTGTTGAGCTTTGTGGTCTGCTAGCAGGTGACCCACATAAATCTCTGTAACGCATTTGACAGACACATTTCGGAATAGATGAATTCCTCGAATATTCAAATCACGCAGCGAAGAGTGAATTGCACCCATCGTGGTTCAGCCAGCTTTACCGAGAACCTGCAATTCAAGAGAGTTAAAGCCTAGACGGCCGAGACCTCAATTGAGCATAAACGATGTGCGCTTTAGCTCAATTCTTCACACCGACTGATGTGCATGACTGTGTACAAATCCCTTTTCAGAACTTGCCGCCCTATTTCGAAAGTCCGCTTCGGAATAGCAACGTAAAATTACGGCTGGCTCACCCAATATAATTGTCATGTTGCGATTGCTCACTGAGTGCGCTTGCGAACACACATTGGCCAGCAACACGCCGATTGTCGTAAACTGGTCAAGTAGACACATGCAACCGTGGTACGCTAATTTTATGAGACCATTTAGTAACATCGTCGGACCTGACCGTCACTCAGTTCGGTTCGGTTTCGTCTATCTATCCATGTATGCTACTTGATTGAACTCATAGACCTAGGTAGACTAGGGGTGTCCACGTCAACGACTCTAGAAGCCACGATTAGTCCACATCCACAGAATCCGGAAGCAGCCCGCACCGGATGCGTGACCCAATGAGCACCCCCACTGCTCAGTGTGTAGTAGAATCGCCATTTTTTTCTCTCTTAATTTTACCTTTATCTGTACACGAAAACTTGTTGAACTCCGCAAACTCGTGAAAACGCACGATCATTTTCGATCGAGGCTGAAGTTAATTGCATCTCCGCGTGAGCGCGCTTATTTTGTATACCCCGTACACAAACATAGATCATTCATAACAACAAGAGAGCGTTTTATTGAACACAAAAAAAAATCGCACATAAGACTACTGCCTCCAACCCGCCATCGAAGGCGGCCGATCGGAACACGAAACGAGATCACCTAGGTTATACGACGATACGACAACACGAGGCGACCCGCGGAGTAGTAGGGGATGATCACTTTTATTTTGCGATATATTTCGCTACTGCAAGCACCACTACCACTACAGCCACTGCTGGGGGTATTACAAACTTGCTGCAACGCTTGCTCTGCCGATAGGTACGGGGCTGGACTCTGATCAATGCACACAACGCATGCGTAAATTAGCGCCGAAGCGGATGCAAAATTTGCATCCAATGCGTGTTAATATCTTTGTGATGGGATAACACCATGACGGCGTGCGAGTTACAAGCATAAGTAGGACAATTCGGTGAGATAACCGCGAGAGACTGCTGTTGGAATGGGAACATGTTCTAGAGTTGTCTTGAAGTATCGCTTGAGCCATTTGAGTGATCGAAGGATATTGGAAATATCAGGGACGTCGTCATCCAGTTCTCCGAGCGGGGGGAACAGGATTTGGAACGCTTTCCTAGGGAAGTATGGATGGAGTTTCAAAAAACAACAAATGCTGTTCCAAAAAAACAACAAACCTTGACTGTAAGAACTGCAAGAATGATGATGATGATGATGATAGCCCCGATACATATCCCCACAAAGGTTGGAGCTGGACGATTTATCTTTAAGTTAATATAATTAACAACAAATCAATCAGATTTACTCACAAAAACAAAGCCGATCTGATTACATTTACAGATATAAACTCCTGGTTCACTTTCCATCATTATACAGCAAAGATGTAAATTCAAAAATTGTTGTTAATTTCAACTTCAAATTTTTGTAAGCATAGCCCAGTGATCAAAAAGGCCGGCAAAATCCAGGAAATTGCCAGTAATTAAAAAACCCGCAAAGTTCAAAAACTACGAGCAACAACCGCGTTTCAAGACATTTCTGACATTCAACCAGACGGCTCATTATGGGTCCAAAGAATCCCATTTGTCACTTCATTACCGCATCCTCGACGTTTTCGCTTGATAATTGCCCAATGTTTTTCGATCGGTCTGACCTCAGGGCAATCCGGAGGATTCATTTCTTTGGCGACGAAATTAACATTGTTTGCAGCATTCCATTCGAGTACCTCCTTAGAGTAGTGACAGCTGGCTAGATCCGGCCAAAACATAACGTTGGTCTTGTGTTGCCGAATAAAGGGTAAAATCCGCTTTTTCAGACACTCTTTAATGTAAACCTTCAACGTCATTGTGTAAGATGTGATGAAAACTTTGGTTTTATGGCCACAACTGCAGATTCATTGCCAAATCATTAGTTTTGGAGCAAACTTACCAGCAAAAACTAATTTAAACCTAGAAGGGACATCCCCACAACCAGTTGCCAGGTAAAATTCTCGTCCAGAGATATGTTTATAATCTGTTTTGACATATGTTAAAATACATCCATCAAATTTCGTCAAAACTCGTTCGTATAGTAATCGTGCTCACTTTTTGGCCACTAAATTTTGTTTCAGGGAGCGATTCGGATGTTTACTGGCACAAAAAGACTTTCTGCTCGGCTTTTTGTCCCTAGTGCCACTTTTACCATAGATGCGCTGTCCTCTATTCGCACTCAGAGTATCCTTGTAACGTTTGATTACAAGATACACTGTTGACTTTTGGAATTTAAACACTTTTGATATTTTTGAGGCAGACCACGAAGGATTTTCTAGATGTTCGTGCCCAATTAATTTGCTTGTCTCAAGTTCCATGATCCGTAATTTTGAGATGCGTTGATCAATCGAGAAAAACTTCTTCCTCAATAAAACATCCTTTCAAACGTTTTTTGTTCCAACCACCAGGAAAGCGGTGGTGTATTAAAAGTGCGTCCAGATTTACTTTGAATCGAGCTTTAAGCTTTCAATTTGGTTGAAAAAAATGCAAAACATTCATCTATACCTGTTCACGCGCGCGAGGCTTAAACTTTTGTAGAGTATACAATAGCTGTAATAACATCGTTAAGATACAAAATTATTCAAGAGTAAAATGTTAACAGACTAGCTGTTCAAAAGGCAGCTTTGATGTGTGAAATACATTGTCTTTGAAAATCTGTTAGTGTAGTTGCACATTTTAAGCTAGTCTAACAATAACTGATGATGATAATGGTTCCTTCACATACCTCCACCATCCAAAGGTTTGAGTTGAACGATTTATCTTTTCAACTGAACTAGAAATGAAGACTTTTTCAAGACATTTCTAGACGCCTTACTACAGGTCCATAGAATCCCTCAAACAGCATTAGCTTGCAATTTTTTTCAATAGTTCAAAACAGTCTAAATCTGTTAACGCGCGTGAGGCTCAAACGTTTCTTACAGGGTGACTGGAACTTCCTGTTAGTGTTTTTAATTCAAAAACCTTCACATGCCAAACTTGGTTCCATTTGTTTGATTAGTTCTTGAGTTATGCAGAAATTTCTTTTTCATTTGTATGAGAGCCATCCCTTCCAGATAAGGGAGGGGTCTTAAACCACCAAAGAAAAAATCCTACTTTTAAAAACCTACACATGCCAAATTTGGTTCCATTAGCTTGATTAGCTCTCGAGTTAAACAGAAATTTGTGTTTCATTTGTATGTGAGCCCCCCCCCCCTTTCACACGGGGGAGGAGTCATCATAAGAACCTGCTACGGCCCCGAGAACCCCTGCATACAAATTTTCATAACATTAGGAATAAATCTCATGTTTGGTTTTAATTTGTGCTCCATCTATATGCAATTCCCTTCTTCCAGTGGGCGGAGGGGTCTCAAATCACCGTAGGGTCAATAATTGGCTTGAAAAAAATCCACATGCCAAACTTGGTTCTATTTGCTTGGTTAGCTCTCGGGCTATGCAAACAAAACTGTAACATTTTATGAGAGTCATCTCTTCCGGATAGGGAAGGGGACTCAAACCACTATAGAAACAGTTCTTGTCTCCAAAAACTCCCACATGAAATAATTGGCTACATTTGCTTGATTAGTTCCCGAGTTATGCAAAAATTTAGAAATTTGTGATTCATTTGTATTAGAAACCCGCCCCCCCTTATAGACGGGGGAAGGGTCTCGAATCATCATAACAACCTTCTCTGGCCCCAAAAACCCCTGCATTCAAATTTTCATAACAGTGGATAATTCTCATGCTTGGTTTAAATATGTGTTTCATTTGTATGAGCCCCCCCCTCTTCCAAAGAAGAGTCTTCAAGCACCATAGACACATTTATTGCCTTCAGAAAACCCCAGATGCCAAATTTGGTTCCATTTGCTTGGTTAGTTCTCGAGTTATGCAGAACTTCTGTTTCATTTGAATGAGAGCCTCCCCTTCCAGAAAGAGGAGGGGTATCAAACCAACATTGAAATATTTCTTGCTTTTAAAAACTCTTACATACTGAATTGGGTTTCCTTTGCTTGATTAGTTATCGAGTTATGCAGATATTTGCGTTTCATTTGTATGAGAGCCCTCCACCCCCCCCCCTCTTACAGTGAAGGCAGAATTTCACACCGATCGGTTCAGTAGTTTTCGAGTCTACAAGGTTTAGACAGGCAGACAGATAGACAGAAATTCATTTTTATATTTATAGATGAATAAAATGGGCCCTAATACACTCGTTCGTGCTTGAACGGGGCTTGAAACATGATTATTAAAAGCCTGTTGAGGTGGCGGATTCGTCTGTGTCTCGACCTACCCCGCAGTGGGATGTTAGGGAAAGGTAACGTCCTTGGTTCGAGTACTACTTTATTCATGCCCTTTCGCTCAATTTTCAATACTTCTTTTCTATTTCCAACCTACCGTACACTGACGCAACTTTCAACACTTTCTCTTCATATCTTTCATTCTAGCAAACATTACTGTCCATTCTTGGTGCCTCCCGATGAAGAGCGAACATCTCTTTCTACATCATTAAAAACAGTCAGACAAATAGCTTTCAAATCATCTGAATTCAGAACCCGAAAATCCAAAGCGCTTGGTTGTTTCTAACAACAAAGGCCGAGAAATCGTTTCAAAATCGCGTTTCAGATCCAAAAAATCAACAACAAATGTATCTTTACGCTGTAGGTTTTCTTTCCATTTTGCTAACGCTAAATTTAACGCTGTTTCACAAGAATGACCTAGCCGGTGTCGATGGTGTAGTGGTAAGCGTGACTGCTACTTGGCACCCCAGTGGGTCTGGGTTCTATCCCAGTCGATGTCGGTTCTGAGGTGACAAAATCTGGTCACGTCTTCGATGTAAAGCCGTTGGTCCCGGCTCATAGTCATGAGTCGATAGGTAGGGTCCAGGTGGTGGAGTCATCTCCCTGGCGTCGGTGATTGTCACCATGTGAGGAAATAGGCCGACGAGAGAAAAAAAACAAGAATGACCTTCGCGATATCCCGATTGTTCCGGCGCAATTAAATTATTGCTATATACATAAATTTGAAGACATTTGTCAGACGTTGATACTTAAATGAACCGAGAAACTGGTTTTACAATAATTGATGAAGATAATGGTCCCTCCACATATCTCCACCATCCAAAGGTTTGAGCTGGAAGATTTATCTTTTCAATTGAACTTGAAATAAAGATATTTTCAAGACATTTCTAGACGGCTCACTACTGGCCCGTAGTATCCCTCAAACAGCATAGGCTTGCAATTTGTTTCAATAATTCAAAACAGTCATCTATATCTGTTAACGTGCGTGAGGCTCAAACGTTTCTTACAGGGTGACTGGAACTTCCTGTCAGTGTTTTTAAAACATATGTAACTTTGCATGGGTTAATCACAGACATGTTTGAACATTTTTTCAAAGTGTTTTCAAAGGTCAACTCAACTTACAAGTTGTTTTTGAATTTGCATTCGTTTTAGACTCGTGTGGTCTGTCTGTTTTGGCATATTCTTAACCGTGTACAGGGTGTCTGCAAATTATCCGTACAGATTTTGTCGGCATGCCTCAACAAAACCAAGCAGAATAAATTAAGCATGCCTTCATGGTTTAACATCTTGATCCATTGTCTTTATACACGGTAAGTTTGGTGCAGTTGTGATTTCTATTTCATTCAAAATGAAGCCGAATGAGTTGCGTGCAGGTGTAATTGACCTTTTTTGAAAAGGAAAAACTGTTTCAGTGATTGAAAAGACCCTGAATATGGCAAAATCAACAGTGAGTGATGCAATAAAACGATACCAACAGCTTGGAACTTTGGATGACCGTGTAGGGAGAGGAAAAGAGCGCACCATTCGGACTCCACAAATGCGCGAGATTACCCGGCGACGAATCAAGCGAAATTCTTCGATTTCCATCAGAAAGTTGGCGAAATCTCTGAAAATTGGAGCCACACTTCACGACGATTTGAAGCTTCAATCATATAAACTGAGCAAGAATCTCTACTTTAATGGTATTCGGTGAAGGTAATGCTGGAACTTGTTTAGCCACCGCTGGCTTCCAATTGACAAGAATTTGGAACGGTATGTTAGATATATTCCAAGCCAAAGAAAATCTTTAGCTGGGAAAATCACATTGGTCGTCCTAAAAAGGACGGATTTTAAATGGTCCATGTTTTATCGACCTTCTTTGGACCTGTCATATGGCCCATTCACATTTTCACTAATATTGTGCCTTCATCTGAAATTAATTAATTATCCAGCAATACTAGTGTCATATTTGCAACGGGTGTTAAATAAAAAATGAGATTTTTTCAGTTACATTTTTTTTTCAACGGATTCAGTTTTTTTTGTTAAAAGGATAATGTTTATTCATTTAAAAAATGTCAATGAATATTGGAGAAGAGGCCCTGGTCAGCCGTACGGCACAACTTAGGCGCGATGCTCTCACAAGAGCGCTGGACGGCACTAACATTCATCTTCCGGATACAATTCCGGATCCTCGTGGCCGACTGCTTCGTATCCATGGCCCGCCAATTATTTTTATTTACACATGGTCGAGTTCCTTTCATTTGCCACATTTTACCGAAATCCGGTAATTTTTTTACAGATATCTGTAAAATTTCACCGAAATCCGTAAAATCGGATTACCGAACGTTCAGCTGTTGAGAATTCGGTAAAACTTTACAGATTTTTGTAAAATAATCTGAGTGTGTACGGAATCTTTTTCTGCTAAAGATACTCCAGCGTCTTCTTGGCGTACTAGAAAGACGACTTTTCCGGCCTGAAGACGCACTTCCCATCCGCACGATGCTGCTTTAAGAACGGCAGACGCATTTTCTCAAGACATTCCTGGTACACTTCCCAAGAAACACACAACTATCATAATTGGTTGCAGTTACTTGATTGTGACCTAATTGCGTTACATTGAAGTTAATTTGACTGATTTGCAACAAGTGTGCTGCTAGGGTTGTTGATTTTTGGCCAGACCGCTCGGTTTGAACCCCGGCTTTGGAATCCCTCTGCCCGATATGGCGATGTACAACTTTTTTATCAAATTTATGCTAAACTTATATTTTACTTCGGGAGGTGTGGCAGATTTTTCGCTGGAATAGTAGCTGTCATTTCCTGGAATGTGGGTTTTCGAGAGCGGAAAGTAACTTTCGTCGTCCAGCACGAACGACGTCCCGCTGTAGTTCTTCGTCATCCACCGGCACTGCGATTTTATGGTTGTTATCTGCTCATCCGTGTACTCGGGGACCGATTCTTCTTCCGACAGATGATGTCCTACATCTTGAGGGTTCGGTGAGTCAAGGTTTGGGAGCAGTGATATTTTCCGCCGGCGTCACGCAAACTTGTTCCGTCCTTGTTGTCGAACAGCTTTTTCAAAGCGTCCTTCTTCTTCATCGTCATTATCTTCGCCGGACGGCCGCTACCGGCCTTCCGCTCCACGCTCAGGGATGCCAGGATCCGGTAAACTGTACTCACGGGCACGTTTTCGTCTCAAGACACGCGTAAACTTTTTTCCACGATGACCATGCGTTTCGTAAAACCGTACAACACGCTCGCGGAGTGCTTGTTTTTTCGACGCCATCTTCGATTGAACAGACAGCACCCGAGCGAAAAGAAATATGCTACCCATTTTAAGGGAGTCCAGAGAGCAATTCTTTTGGAGAGGAAAAAATGTACGCTCTTTACTTTAATTACAGAAAAGTATTGACATCATTCTCAGTTTTTATTGAACACCCGTTAAAAGATAGTTGAAATCAGTTATCGGCTAATTACTAGTCACTGGTTATGCTAGTGCATGCATTTTTACACACATTACACAGATTTGTATGGGAAAATATAGGAAAATATAAGTTTTTCTGATTTAATGAGGTGCCAATGAAGTCATTCTATTCAGTAGAACAAGAGTTATAAGCTTTCGAAAACCTTTCACTTTTGCGTAAGGCTCTAATTTTTTAAAATTTTGAAATGACACCCGGTATATAAAAGAGAAACGGAGGTCTACGTAAAAAATGCAAGTTAAATTTTATCCCGAATAAACAAGTATTTTAAAGGTATTATACCATTTATCGTTTCATAATTATTCAAGTTATATTCCAACAATTATAAACTAAAGATAAAGTGTATCATATCGATGATATATGTTATGGTAAATTAAGATCTTACCATAACACTAATAGGTTGTTAAGTATCGTTACCATACAAAAAATGACTTTTTCTCGAACAAAATTTCCGGTGTATTATACAGTAAATAATTTGTGAATAATATTTTTTTCTGCTGTTTTACTTTAGGTGGTATCGTTAAATTCTGGTTATATCATAAAAATTTTTTTCAACCATTACGATAAACCTTAACGTAATTTAATAATAAATACGATATAAAAAGATAATAGATATCGTTACAGTATAGTAATATTATATGAGAATTTCAATCATGATGATAACTGCTACAATCATGATACAATAATGAATAATACTTTTCCTGTTTTTTTCTCTCAATTCAATTAAATAGAAACACACCTTTGATGTTGACATTTGTTTTATTAAAAGCTTTTCGTAGTACAGAAATTGAGAGGATATAATTATAAAATACCAGCAAAAGTAAATCCAAACCAAAGCAAAGGTAATCCTACAAAAAACACCCTGATTTATGGAACTTCAAGTCAAAAATCGTAAAAATCGACAATCAAATGTGTATTATTAAAGTCAACAATACTGTTCACAAGTGGATTAAAATTCAGTTAGAAAGTAAAATCTACTTAATTAAATTGCAACATACCCTTCACGATGACCGATAAAACCGCTCCCTTACAAATACATATTATAATGATCAGTATTATAACACGAGTCATACGTTTTGTGATACGGAACTGTTAAAATCATTATCATACATAGAATACGCTATTTATGGTTGTTTAAAGTTTGAATGGTTTCTTACATTACACAAGCATTATACACGGATGATACGTTTAATAGTTAGTGATTACAACATGAATGGAAAATGTATAATAATGATCATACAGCTAATGGTAATTTTCTATTCGGGATGGCAGCGGATGCGTAATTTTGCCCAGTAGAGTACGCTAAAAATTTGTAGTTCAAATGGATTTCAGATTTGAGATTTCTTTACGAAAACACGTGAGAATTCATGGGGCAAACAAACTCATGAGAATCCACGTACACAAAAAAAAGCGTTCTCGAAAATGAAAACGGGCCGTGAACTAGTTCATGTTTTCAGGATTTTTCCCTTTAAATGTTATTTAATTCATGAATACGTGATTCAGTTCACGGTGTATTTTTGCTTGTTCTCGAATTCATGACTGCAGTTCACGGATCTGGGCACGGATATATTTTTCCGTGTAGTGAGATAATTCTGAACTTTTAAATCTACCATCCTGAAGGCCTTGGTCTACTGAACAACTTTGCTGAAGGAAGTAAATTCCTATATACGTAGTAACACGAGATACTTTCTGACGAAACAACAAAGGTCTATGCCCATATATAATTTGTGACCACCATCAAGGGAATCCGCGCATGTCGGGGGTTTTACTGTTCTTTGCTGTTTTTTGCTAAAATATGCTGTCTTTCAACGGTCATAATTTTTCTGGTTAAGTCGGATCGACACAATTTCTTCTGCAAAGTTGTTTGCTAAAGTCTGAGAAATTTCAAAAAAATCCTCCTGGAGGCCAATTTGTGAAGAAAACTGCAAATCGAATGAGGTCAAAATAAGATATTCAGTTATGTTGGGACCCAAGCTAGATTGGCATGGAGCTCTGTGTCTCAAGACTTGTTTCGGATTTTGTCGACCAGTGTAATCGAGTATACAATAATTTACAGGGTTTTATGAACGAGTCATCAGATGTCATGCCAATCGTTACGAAGACATTTGAGCATCTATGTTACAACTTACACGGAACCTGAATGCTTTCGAAATTGGAGCAACAGCATCGTGCATTAGAAGTTCATAAACTTCTCACAGCCAAATAAAAAAAAATGAGTCATAAAACCCAAAACAGATCCATTGAAGAATTTGAATGTACAGCAAGCTTCAATATTAAAAAATATTTGTAAATAACAACTTGCGTCAGCAAAAATTCGGGGATCACCCGAGACTCGACACCCTCCGTGAAAACAAATACTTTGAGTCTGCGAGTTGACTGCGTTAAGGTCCTTGATTCCAATATCACCTGAAGCCGTCATTATTTGAACAATTATCATCCATCGTTGCGAACTCTGACTTCCCCGCTGTTTTCGTCGTTTTTCGCACATTTTTATGTTTAAGTACTAAATATCTACACAAATAATATGTACATTCGAGTGAATGTGTTTATTTGAGCTGACCATATATTGAAGTCATCGCAGTGTTATATAAATATACGATGTCAGCAACGTTCCTGTCTCAAACATTCCATTACCAACCATTCGATATTCATTCATTGGACCACAGCGATAAAAAAAAATCCTAATTGAGCAACCGATGTCTACACCCGGCGATGATGACTTAATTATCACCCGTCTTCCAAACTAGTCGAAACACCGCTCATCACCACTTACGGGTACACACGGCCCAGCCCACCCAAACAAACCTGACATGTTACCTCATAACGAAACCTAGGCGCCCCGTTTGAGCGCGCATCTACGTCATACGCATTTGATGCGTAGTCCATGTGCCCCATTTTATCTACTACTCATCGTGTCAAACCGACTGACGACCGAATCAAACTATGCTACAAACATGCACCAATGTGTCATAATTCACATTTTTCGACCAGGCCACAAACTCGCACAAGCCGGGCGTCAAAATGCAGCGCTAATCAGCTACTCGACCCGTTGACGATGTTGGTACGGTCGAGGCGCGCTCTAATGAACCACATGGAGCGAATCAAACGTGTTAAGTTTCGCAACCGCCAAGCTGCGTCAAAAGAAGATCTTGTTGCACTTTTGGCAGTTCACATTGTTTCCACGGAGCGGAATAAAAAAAATCTCTATTTTGGTTACTTTGGACCACTTTCGTCACAGTTTTCATCGCCGAAGAGCGATCGGTATTTTCCGTTGATGCATAGCAGAACTAATCCAGCAGCAAAGGTTATGATCAGCACAGTGACCTCGTTGGCAACTTCCTCCTTCTGGCAACCAAGAATATGCGTGTTGCGACATTCGACATTCGATTTAAATGTCATGTCGCATTTGACTCATCAGTGTTTCTCAGCAACCACTGTAGTGCCAAAATGAGAGATATTATGAGCCCATAGAGAATACTTTTGTATATTTTTTCCGGTCATCTCCGAACACGTTTCGGGTGCACATTGCGTATTCCATTCAGGGTCCACATTGATTCAATTAATAGAAAAAGTCAGATCTCATCACGGGAGGATAAATGCAGCATAAATTCACAACCACCGGATTTTCGCTGCCGCGCGCTCAACCGCATTTGTCGAGAGTCGTCTGTTGCATATTGCATTTCCAGCTTCTGTTGGGTACCGGCCCCGTAGATTTCGTAACAATAACGTTATATTTCGCATGCAAACTGCTGTTGGTGGGCACTGCTGGCGGCTATATTCGCTGTAGATCGATCAGGTCGATGGCGATGGCGATGGTGATGACATACGGTAAGTGCAGTTCGCCGAAAGAAACCCACGAAATAACGTGGCATCCATACTCTGTTTCCTCGTAATAAAGAAGGTTCACGCAAGCTCGCATTCGGCTGCCTTCTTCTCACCACACACGCCGACCGCAAAATTGAACTCGGTAGCAATTCACCAAGCTTGCCGTCCAGTTGCCGTAGGAAAAGCCTGCACAGGGGTTGGACAGAAGCGAGGGAAGAGCGGTGCGGCCTTTGCAGCATAGAAACCAAACCAAAAGAAGCTAGTCATATATTTTGCGCTTCAGGTTTCAAGGTAGGTATGGTTTTGCCTTTTCATCGCCGATTGACTGCGTAATCCGCCGGCCACAATTCCGGCTCTTATGTGCGGGTTACCAGGCACACAGTTCAAGCAAGAAGCGCAGTAACTTCCGAAACTCCGGGAGTAACTTTTCTTACCTCAGACAAACTGATTGATGTGCGTTTAACCGCAGATAATGTATCGAGGTAGAAGGTTTACAACATTTATTACGTTTTGTGGCCTATGAACAGTGTTGCCAAATTTGCTATGTGCTATTCGCTATGAGCAAATTGATTGAACGATTGTTATTGGCAAATTAGGAAAATTGAAACTAACTAATCAGTTGGTTCTATAAAACAAAATGTTTGGTAAAACAGCATATTTTTAATCAATTTTTTATTTTTAACAATTTTTCAAAAGGTGTTCATTGCCACATGAATCACTTAACACTGCTTTCCAAAACTCAATTTTGAAGAAGGATTTCGCATTTTTCAAAGTGGCATCACTGAATGTGGGTGCTGGCACCCGGCTACCCGGCGGAAATTTCACCCATTGGGGCGCACATAGCTGATGGAATTAATATAATTTGATTCTGTAATATTCTTGTGATCTTCACCTTATGATGCCTTGGGGAATTTTATTTGGATAGGCAAGGGCTACCTCGAAGCAGCTTAATCAATTCTAGATGGACTCAGCAAATGACGCTAGCTGGTTTGCAAAATGTTTGTATTAATTGCTTCCAACATGGATTAACTGGAGATCCTGGCCATATGGGAAGTTACTGTCTTCAACAAAGTTGTTCAGTAAGTCAAGACCTTCCGGTTGCTCACTAAGCGACGCTATTGGATATTTGTATATCTTCTATAAAGGGCGAACACGAAATTATTGCGACACCGAAAATGTCATGCCAATTTTCTTATAATGTTTAGAATCAACCCAATATTTTAGGGTAGTTTTATACATATATTTACTTCAATAATCAAAAGAAAAGTTAATCGATGGAGCCTTGAGTGTAAAATTGAACGCATTTTCGCTTGATGCCCTCCATCAAAGTCTTTACAGTGTCATCCGGTACCGGTTTCTCAGTTTTTTTTTCCATTTTCTTAACATGTCCTTCTCGTCTTTGACTGTCTTCTTGCTCTTCCAAAGTTCCCGCTTCATCATTGCTGCTCCACCGGGCGCAGCTCCGGACAGTTTGGTGGATTCATGTCCTTTGGAACAAAATGGACAGAATTGGCCTCATACCACTCCAGGACACTTTTAGAATAGTGGCATGATGCCAAATCTGGCCAAAATAGCGGAGCTTCGTCGTGCTGCTGCAAGAACGGCAAAAGGCGCTACTCGAGGCACTCAAATTTGTAGATCTCGCCATTTACTGTGCCCTTTGTCACGAAAGGCTCACTCCTCAGTCCGCAAGAGCAGATGGCCTGCCAAATGAGATTTTTGGAGGCGAACTTCGACATTTTCTTCTTCTTAAATTTGTCGTCCACATAGAACTTGCTCTTGCCGGTGAAAAACTCCAACCCCGGAATTTGCTTACAATCGGCTTTTATATACGTTTCGTAGTCCATCACACAGCAGCCATATTTTGTCAGCATCTTCTCGTAGAGCTTCCGTGCCCGAGTTTTAGCCGTCGATTGTTGCCGCTCATCGCGGTTTGGGAAGTTCTGTACCTTGTATGTATGTAGTCCAGCTCTCTTCTTTGCATTCTGGACGTAGCTCTGCGACATGCCGATCTTTTTAGCCAAATCACGGCTTGAGACGTTGGGATTCGCTTTAATCTTCTGCTTCACCTTTCCCTCCGTCTTTTTGTTCTCCGGTCCCGGTTTTCTTCCAGCTCCTTTGCCGTGGTCCAACGTCAACCGCTCCTGGAACCGCTTCAACACTCTGGAGACGGTTGAATGGTGAATGTTCAACATTTTTCCCAACTGCCGGTGCGACAGGTCAGGAAATTCCAGGTGTTTGGAAAGAATTTGTTCTCTCGACTCGCGTTGGTTCACCTCCATTTTCGTTGAATCGAAAAACACGACTTCGAGTTTGACAGCATGTAAACAATACACATCAATGAGAAAGTGTGCAAATTTGGTTAATTTTTACCCAATGGTAAAAAATTTATGCCCTGTTGAATGTGTCGCAATAATTTCGTGTTCGCCCTTTAAGATGTATCTTGAGATCCAAGCCATCTACGAAGATGCCATTTTCGGCAAAGTTCCTCATGTGGCATCTTGGAGGCCGTAAGTCGATGTCTGCGCTGTTTTGCAATCCAAGATGGTGGCTTCCGGTTTTAGAGAAACTGGGAATGACTGTTAAAAATCCTGCGAAATGGATATCTTCTGATCGTTTATAGAGGAGAAAAATTCTACACTTGATGTTATTTTAGAATTTAAAATGAACGCTGCTGTTGGTTGAAAAGTGAGTAATATTGTCAAATACATTTTACATGTTTATTTTTGGATCAGGAATAGCCAATTAAGACTGGAAAGCGATGTCTGATTCCATTTTGGAATCCAAGATGCTAACTTAGGTGTCGGAAAAGTGTGAAATATTGTTAATTACCCTGCAATATCGATATTTTCGGTTCAAAAATGGAATGTAATAGCACAGACAGACGTTTAAGCAAGAGCAAAATTAATCGATAACTTTGTGTAAATTTTTGAATCGCTAGCAAGCGCTAGCGTAAGCAACTGTTGCTTCACTAACGCTACGTAGTTCACTTGGTCGAGGTGCCCACTGATGTGGTGAAGTTGCGGCATCTGCTAGCATGTCAAAATATCACTCCGTCGTTCGCCACATGCCATCCGATATTGACACGATGTTTTGACGTGCAATTATATGCCACATAGCGTCTACAAAACTGACAGATTTGCTTTTTGCTAAATGCTTATTGACATTTGGCGATTCCTTTCAAATTGACGGTTGCGGAAATTTACACAAGTCGAGATTCAAGCTTGAATGGCTGTGGTAATAGCTTGAAATTGGAGTCTGACGCCATTTTGAAATCCAAGAGACAGCTTCTGATATCGAAAAAAAATAGAAATTCTGTCAAATACCCTACAGTATGGATAATTTTGAAACGAATAGGACGCCCTGATTTTAGAAATTGAGGCCCGACTCCATTTAGGAATCCGGAATGGTGGCTTCAGATCCAAAAAGATTTGGGAATACTGTCAAAAAGCCTGCGCTATGTCCTCTTTTGGATCAAGAACGGTGTTTAAACACTGTAAATGATTCCTAGAGGGTTTGAGCTGTTTAGTGGAATACTTGTAACTATAATTTAGAAGAAAAATTAGTAATCTCCATTCAATTCCAACTACCTTTGCTTATCTTCGACAGATACGCGTATTTCGTCTACAATGTGCAGACTTCTTCAGTGTCTCGTACTAATAACTCGACTGGTCGACTCGACTGGAATAAGTCGAGTTATTAGTACGAGACACTGAAGAAGTCTGCACATTGTAGACGAAATACGCGTATCTGTCGAAGATAAGCCTACCTTTGCTTATCTTCGACAGATACGCGTATTGGAATTAAATGGAGATTACTAATTTTTCTTCTAAATTATAGTTACTGTAAATGATGATTAGATTCCAAAATGCCATCGGAAATAGATTTCCAGTCTTAATTTGTCTTAACATGCAATATGCATGTTGCAGAATATTTGACAGTATTTCTAACTTTTTTGCTTCAAATATGGGGTCAAATATCGATTTTCCGCCTTTTAAGCCGTTCCAGATCCGAAAATATTAATTGTGCAGGGGTTTCGACAGTTATAAGCAATTTTTCTAAAATCACAAGTTGGATTCCAAAATCGCGTCCTGGACAAATTTGTCCAAGACGACATCTTCTTAGATGACCAGGATCTCGAGATACAGCTTGTACAATATATTCATATGTAGAATAGCGCTGCGTTGTGAGTCAATTCTAGACTACTATTTACCAACCGAAAGGCCTTGACCTGCTGAACAACTTTGCTGAAGACAGTTGGAATCAATAAATGCAAACATTTTGCATGACATGTAGCGCCATACCCAGGTAACCAATAAGCAGTTCCAAACCGTCTTTACGGCAGCCTATCAAGCATTTAAGTCGCCTTAAATGCAACATAAATGCCACTTTTGGCCCAATATACGGCTGCTTTACTGCAATGCTTTGATAATGCTTCATTAATGCTATTTTGCATTCGAAATGCTTATTACAGGCTTCAAGCATTTAAATAGCATTTGAAATGCAGCTTTACAACAGAGAGCGTTCAAGATGCTGATATAATGCTAATATAATGCTTGTAGCATCTGAAATGCAGATTAAGGGTTGATTTACTGCATATGCTAATGCTTATGGTTGGCCCACAATTGATACGTTGCGGATGCGTTTGCGTGAATTTGACAGTTTTCCTATAGGTTTTCTGTCAAATGTACGTCAACGCATCCGCAACGTATCAATTGTGGGTGTCCTTTTATTGGTTACCTGGGTAGTTAAACTACGATTTTTGTATTATCCTTTAAATTAGGAATGGTGTTTTTCAAAACCTCTAATTTGGGAAATTCTTTACTGTCATATGTAGACTTTAGGAAGTGTAACAGGAATTTCCACATCGTTAAAACTATTCTGTGCTGTTTTGTGGTATATGAGCACGATCAAGCTATCGTACTATTTTGCCAGTCAATTGGGGTACCCGTCCCCTTGCGTAGCCCGCACTGGGGTAGCTTGGTAAAAGATTGTTTGCTTGATTGGATACTGCCTTTTCAAAAAATAGCCCTCCGCTCAATTTCAACTGCTTCAAGTCAATTTCACAGCCTGCCATACTCTAATAGACCTATCAATACTTTCTCTTCACAACTTTAATTCTAGCAGAAAATGCCGGTTTTGCAAATTTGGCACGTAATGATTTCGTTTGCCGGGGTTGTGGTTTGGAGGGGGGTTGTTTGTTAGCGGCCAAATTGTCTGAAACTCGGCCAAAAGATTCGCTTTTATACGAAAAACCGAGTTTCACACAATTTGGCCAACAAAACTCCCCAAGCCGAAGAGAATCATTTTGTGGCGAAGTAGTGCTTAACTTTACATATTTTTGTATGGATCACAAGGGTTTCTTTAATCCTACAAACGTGGAGTTATTTAGAAACCCCTACTCGACAAGTTGTTCATGGTGACTTCCCTCAATGCCAATTTGCCGTTTAATGCATTGGCTGGAGGGGAAATAGTTTTAAAATGTTTATTTAACTGACCATAATAAGATAATATCAATGGGTCCTAAAACGGCATTTTAGAACAGTATTTTACGAGTTCATAATTTCGTGCATAGTCAAAACGATCTTTTGATTATTCCGGACCGAGACGTAGAAAATGGGAGGACGAATGGTAAATTTGGCAAACATATCGTAGTAAATAAATGTACTGTAAAGTGAGGCCGAAGGTGCCAAATTGGCTACCCAGTGGCTACCCAAGTAACACAAAAAACATCTCGCTAGAATGATTTATATTTTTTTTGTTTTATAAATGTATTATAAAAGTATTTGGAAAACATGCCATGTTTAAATCTTTCGTATTTCATATGTCACTCTTCCTAACGATTGAGCTGAACATATAATCACTGCAAGTGATTCATATATTGTTTCATACATTTATAAAACGTGAACAGGACACGTTTTTATATATAGGTTAAAATACTGTTGAAATTACATTACACCAAGCATGTTTCGCAAAACGTGTTATCTTTTTTCATAATAATGAATTTGTTGAACAAGTTTGTGGTTTCACTGCATCCAGGAAGCAAATCATAGGTACTTAGAACTGGCTTTTCAATAATCGGAGTTGGCTTAGAAAAGAAGCTACAAACCTATCACTCCAAGGATCAGTATTCAAATACCATGCTTGGAGATGACATTTTTTTTGATTGAGTATATTTTTTTTTCCATTTTATGTTTTATACGGCTTATTTTGCGCTTTTTACGGCATATTAAATTATGGAATAAAGTATTATATACTTATATTGATTACCTGTATTTGTCATTGGACCGTACTTTCAACTTGTTTATTACAAGCTGTGTTACTTTGGTATATTTGTGGAGTAAACGCAAAAATGTAAATATGCTGTGTTAACTTGAAGCCTTGGCTACTTGGCTTCATGTTTCATATTGCTCAGCCGTATTGAAACTGTCTATGTAAAACTAATCATGAAAAGAATTTGAAGTCATTTGGTTCTTGTACGGATGAGTAATAGCGATTGGTGACGAAAATTGGTCCTGCACCCTATGGGTTCAATCAAAAGATTAAAAATCAAGAGTTTAATAAACAGTAATTGGCCAAGATAAGAACCTTGTGGCACCTAGGGCTGATTACTGGTAAATTGGATTGGATATTGTTGTTCGCAAATCTCATTGAAGTATTCTCAAACGTCCCAACAAGATAAATGAGCAAATGAAGAAAGCTATGTCAAGTGGATCCGTTTTGCTACTTCTGGAAACTCACGAGCTCGATTACTGACCCGATTAGCGAAATTACCGAAATCTTCGGCAAATTTGGTAAACAGCACAGCGCATGTTGGACATGGACAAGATAGTATTTCTTTTTTTTTAAGTTCCTTGATTATCGAGAGTTTCAGCCCTGTGCTGGTTCATCTTCCGTCGTAGTCACTCAAATATCTTTTTGGGTATTCAAGAAACTTGTCCGGGGTGATATTCGAACTCGTGACTTTAGCAACAGAGGTATGTAAATGTAGTAAATGTAAAATATAGCTTCCTTTGACAGTTACTTTTAGCTTAAATTAGTATCCATAACTGCTTTGTCAATATCTTCTTGCATGGCAAAATTTAGTAGCATCGGCATGTTTTGGCGAGAACCCGTTGTTTGGAATCCCGAGGACCCCGACACCTAAAGAAGGTTAATAACAATTCATCATCATGAGATCAACAACGGTTTCCGCAGCACCTCTTTATTATTTTTTTAAAATCCAAATATCATAAGTGCTTTATTTTTTCGACAGCAAATTTGTTCTATTCCTAATTTACAGGGTGTGGCAGAAAATAATGCGAAAATTTGTTCTATTTCTTACAAATCCCATTTCCAACTAATTCAAGCAATAATATCAACATTTTCGAGTGCAGTTATCTTTAAAAAGACCTTTTAAACAAATTGAGTCTATGTGTTCTCCATTTTTATTAATAACATCGTCGAGCTGACGCCGGGAGCCAGAGGATGCCTTTCGGACGCAGTTCTCTGACATTGACTGCCATGTACGTGTTATGGTTGACTTCAGGGGTTTCACACTAAGGTGTGATGTTTTGCAGGCTCGTGCTTCAACATATGCCCAAATCGAATAATCCAACGGATTAGATCTGGGCTGCTAGGGGGCTTCATGTTGTCGTTCAACCATTGTTGGGTTCGATTGGACGTGTGACACGGCGCTCCATCCTGCTGTAGGACAACGTTTTGGTCCTCGCAGAAGTTGGCCTTCACCCAGGGAAGCACTTGGTCCACCAACAATGAAAACAGGCGGCATTTTCAAACGGTTGGACGCCACCAAGCCAAACGTCATGACACCAGTCGGATGTTTAGTTTGAAATTTGAATTTCACTTTTTTCCAGAACGTTCTCCATTTTCTGCGGTGAAATGAACCGGTCCGTGCAGCTGTTGGCCACAGCATCGATGCTGAAATGCTTTTCGTCGGAAAACAGGATTATTATTTTTTCCTTCTTCAACAAGGAAAGCAATCTCTTGGAACGAGTCACTCGTAGTTCCTTGACCCGGTCCGTAATTAAGTGGCGTTTTGCTCTGGCTCTGGAAGATCTTTAATGATTCTCCGTATGGATTTCTCCGAAATATTGGCTTCCTTAGCAAGTTTTCTTATGGAACGCACCGGGTTGCGAGCAATTTTTGCACGGACCGATTTGATTACGTTCGGCGTGTGTGCAAAGCGCGGACGTCTGCTTACCGGCTTCCACTGCTTAGGACCATCCTGCAGGGACGTTTTTATGCGGTAAACTGTTGCCAAATGGCACCCTACCACCTTTCGGCTTCTTCTGGGCGAGCAACAAACTGGTGATCACTTCTTTCGCGAACATTTTGACGAATTTGCAATAAAACAAATATAATTTTTGGATGCAGCACTTGAAAGTAAACATAAACAAATACACTTTCGACAGAAATTAGTCACTAGCTACACGAATTAACCCAATACTCGCATTATTATCTGCCGCACCCTGTAATCTGTCCAGATTTTGTCGCGAACAAGCCTTATAAACAAATGTAACCTAGTTTTTCAATATGCCCCATTATGAGCTGTCATCTCAATCCTTCTGAAGCGATTTCTTTTCCATCGTTAGTCAAAAATTCGCCAGCCGAAGCCACCAAACGATCAATTTTCAGCCCACACTTTTGCACGCCAACCTTAAGGTTGAAGGATTCATCATCAATTTTCGGTCATCATCAAAAATTCGAAAGCAGTTTTTTCGTTCAAAATCAAAACATAGTTCGTGAAAATGTATTCACTGTATTCTGCTCGCCAAGCGGAACACAGTGAATACATTTTCATGTCCAGAATTTGAATATCAAACGAAAAAACTGCTTTAGATTTTTTGATGATGACAAAAAAATGATGATGAATCCTTCAACCTTAACAGCTGAGCTGATTGATCTGTTCTGTCTCTGTGTACACACCTTTCAGCGCCAATAATCCGGTCCTCGAAACTCACCTACACGAATCGCATTCTAATACCTGTCCCATTTCTTTTCCCAGGTCACCCAGGCATCGTTATTTCCATACCTGCCGACGATCATCAACCGATCGACCGACGTTCACACGGAGAGTTCCGAGTACCTTCCATCGTAGAGAAGCTCCCCAGTAAAAGGCAAAACAAGCACTCGCTCGTGGAGGAAAGAAGGAAACGCAAAACGAAGGTGATCCACTTCTTCCACCCGTGGCGTTTGTTAGGTTCGTTAGTTACTCATCAGCGTCACGCTCAATCAGTGCAACGACGTATGGCACGGCAGTAGATTCCATTCTAGCGCGTTGCATGACTGAATTTCCGCCGCACCAGAGGTAGCAGGTACCTGCTACATCGCCTTAGTCCGACATAGAAGTGAGAACTTCCAACTGGTCCCAGTCAGAACAATGCACGTTTTCGGTGTAATTAGAGACGTAATCTTCTGATTTTCATCTAAGCTCTGATGAACTCTGACTGACAAACACACAGCTTGATGCGCTTGATCTTCGCGCGTGGAATTAGATTGGAATTCAAGCGTTTGTTGTGTTCAAGTGCACCGTTTTGAATTGACAGGCTACAGGCTACAACATACAAACATACCTACCTACAGTCGCAGTCACAACAATAGATGAGTTGACGGTGAGCATCGGACGAACTTTTTTGTTTGTTTGCTAGTCGTAATCACACGCTGCTTGCGAAAAACGCTGCCCCAGTGAAGCTACCGAGTGCACTTGCCACCGGAGTAGAGATTAGTGAAGCCGATTATTGGGTAGAAGCCTGGTGCGAATCACCTACTCTCCGGGCATTGCAGATTTCGACCGTAGACCAAAGATCGAGAGCATCGAGAGTTGTGGTGAATTGGTTTTTCTGCTGTATGTTGTTATTTTTTCGGAGAAGGGGATAGTGGTGATCTCAACGGCCGTCGTCGTCGTCGTCGTCCAGTTCGCGTGGCCTAGAGACCGGCGCAGTCTTCGATAGTGAGTGAGTGAGATTGCTTCGCGCGCGCACGCCTAGGCGAGTGACAGTGAGATAATACGACATTCAGGTCTAAGGGCGGCGAGATAACGGGATTCTCTGTGTGGGATGATCCTTGGTGGTGAATGCACCGGTCTGGATCAACCGAACCCGGACGTCGCATCATCTTCGTGAGTGACACGCGCACCGACATAATCAGACTCAAATTAGGTGTGCGTGGTAGCTTCGCCGATCACGCGGAGTCTGATGTAGTGTTTAAATCGACCAACTAAACGCTTCTTGCGTGGCTGTGATACTTCAAGTGAATAGTGGGAACAACATCAAGAAGAGAAAATACTGCATAGAGAGTGAAAATCTCATTGAAGGAGAAGAAGGTAAACAGGCATCCGGAGAAGGAGAAGGTGATTGTAATGCAAGTGGGCAACCTGCGAAAGTGAAATTAATTGATTTTTTTTCGACGCATTATTTGGGAGTTTGACGATGATGCTGCTGATGGCGATACAGGTAGTGAATGTGAATTTAGGATAGCAGCGCTCTATCATTACCCACTGACACACGTGTATATTTGAGGTTGATATTTACGTGAAGCGAAGATTGTGTGTTTGCTAACCAGAAGAAATATGCAAAGCTTGATGATCATCGCTGGCGGTGGCAGTTAATTCGCTAACCGATGCGCGCCTCTTCGGCAATTATACTTGAAATAAGGCTTAGTGCAGTTAGATAACAACGTGCGCGGTGGTGCAGTGATTTCGTTCACCGCGAAGGATCGACGACAAAAAGCTTAAGCAGAAGCAGCCGAGGAAAAAGAAGAAAAAAGAAGCTTAATAGTGGAGAGTGTCTTTCTTCCGTCGGAGTTTCCGGTCATCTGTGAAGTGTGAAATCAATTCGGTTCGGGTGGTTTTTATGCTGGTTGAGAGGGTAGTTTTTCCTTCAATTAAAGTGACATCGCTCGGTGGAGTTTGGGCTTGCTGCACCGTTGTGGAGAGGTGAGTTAAGCTGATGGTTTTTTTTTTTATGGAACTTGCTTCCTTTGTTAGTGTAGTTTTTATTGATTATACGCATTTTACAATTGTTTCGAAACTGGTGGGTCTACGAGGTAATCATTCACAGCACTTGACCTGAGTTATTACGCAGTGATTGGGTAACGATATCCTCTTGTAATGAATGCGCTTTAATATAAGGGGTGCCGCGTAACAGCTCAAGTAAGCATCAAATCGGCTAATACGATTTATGTTGTAAGGTTGTAAGCTTCATCTTAGTCGGTTATCACTAAATTTTGAAAAGATTCACTAAATTTTGAAAAGATTCAAAGGAAGGACAAAAAGTCCAATTTATTTTACGTATGCTTGGATGCTTTTAAAATAATATGGGAATTTAACTTACAAGTATGTAATACTTGTATGGATAAGGTTTGAAACAGTTTAAATAAGATAGCAGATTATCAAAATCTATATAATAAAAATGAGTTGGGGTTTCCTTTGTCACGATTTAACTCGCGAGCGGAAGGACCGATCGGCGTGAAATTTTGTATGCAGAGATTTTTGGGGCCGGAAAATAATCTTATGATGGTTTGAGACCCCTCCCTTCACTGGAAAGGGGGGCTCCCATACAAATGAAACACAAATTTCTACACAACTCGAGAACTAATCAAGCAAAAGAAACCAAATTTAGCATGTGTGAGTTTTTGAAGGCAAAAAAGGTTTTTATGGTAGCTTGAGAACCCTCCCCGTCAAAAAAGGGGGGGCTCCCATACAAATAAAACACAATATTCTGCATAACTCGGGAACTAATCAAGCAAACGGAATGAAATTTAGCATGTGGTGGTTTTTGAAGACAAAAAATGTCTCTATGTTGGTTTGAGACCCTTTCCCATCCAAACGGAGGGGGGGGGGGGGGCTCCGATACAAATGAAATACATTATTCTGAATGACTCGAGAACTAATCAAGAAAATGGAACCAAATTTAGTATGTGGTGGTTTTTGAAGACAAAAAATTGTCCTATGTTGATTTGAGACCCCTCCCCTTTCTGAAAGGGGGGGAACCTATTCAAATGAAACGCAAATTCTTGCTTAACTCGAGAACTAATAAGAGAAATGGAAAAAAATTTCGCATGTGGAAGTTTTTGAAGGAGGGAAATGTGTCTATGGTGATTTGTGACTCTTCCGTCATATGAGGAGGAAGGAGGGAGGGGGTGCTCTCAAACAAATGGAACCCAAATTTCTGCATAACTCGAGAAATAATCAAGCAAATGGAAT
Source organism: Aedes japonicus (assembly GCA_034211315.2). NCBI lineage: Eukaryota > Metazoa > Arthropoda > Insecta > Diptera > Culicidae > Aedes > Aedes japonicus. Next base: position 47,374 of record JASCZW010007707.1, read on the forward strand.
CAAATTTGGAATGGACGAGTTTTTTAAGGCATGAAATGTTTTTATGGTGGTTCAAAGCCCCTCCTCCCTCTAAAAAGGGGGGCTCTCATACAAATGAAACAAATTTCAACCAAACATGAGAACTATACCTACTGCTTTGCAAATTGTATTCAGTGGTTTTTGGGTCCGGGAGAGCATCTTATGATAGTTCGAGAGCCCTCCCGCTTCTAGAAAGGGTGGGATCCCATGCAAATGAAAAACAAATTACTGCATAACTCGAGAACTAATCAAGCAAATGGAACCAAAATTGGTATGGGTGAGTTTTTGAAGGCAAGAAATGTTTTTGTGGTAATTTAAGACCTCTCCTCACTCTGAAAATGGGGGCTACCATACATACGAAACACAAATTTAAACCAAACATGAGAATTATCCCTACCGCTATGCAAATTTGTATGCAGGGGTTTTTGGGTCCGGGAAAGGATCTTATTATATTTCGATACCCCTCCCGCCTTTAGAAAGGGGGGCTCCCATGCAAATGAAAAACTATTTTCTGCATAACTCAAGAACTAATAAAAAAAATGGAACCAAATATGGCATGTGGAGGTTTTGTAGGCAAGAAATGTTTCTACGGTGGTTTGAGACCACCAAGCAAAAGAAACCAAATTTAGCATGTGTGAGGTTTTAAAGGCAACAAAAGTTTCTATGATGGTTTCAGATTCCTCTTCGCCCTCTGAAAGGGGGCTCCCATACAAATGAAATACAATATTCTGTATAACTCGAGAACTAATCAAGCAAATTGAACCAAATCTGGCATGTGGAGGTTTTTGTAGATGAATACTGTTTCAATGCTAATTGAGACATCCCTTTTCTGGAAGGGGGGGGGCTCTCATACAAATGAAACACAAATTTATGCATAACTCGAGAACTCATCAAGAAAATGGAACCAAATTTGGCATATGGAGGTTTTTGAAGGAGAGAAATGTTTTTATGGTCATTGAGACTCTTCCGCATTCTGAAGGGGGGGGGGGGGGGGGTGGAGCTCTCAAACAAATGAAACACAATTTTCTGCATAACACGAGAACTAATAAAGCAAATAGAATCAAATTTGGCATGTGGAATTTTTTAAAGGAGAGACTTATTCCTGGGTGGTTTAAGACCACTCTGCCCTCTTAATGAGGGGGGTCCCGTAGAAATGAAACGCAATTTTCTGCATAACTCGAGAACTAATAAAGCAAATGGAATCAAATTTGGCATGTGGGGATTATTGGAAACAGGATTTTTATTTATATTAAAATGAATTTCTGTCTGAAAATATGTATGCAGGTATTTTTGGGGCTCGGGAAGGTTCTTATGATTGTTTGAGACCGCTTCCCCCTTCCGGCTCGCATACAAATGAAACACAAATTTCTGCATAGCTTGAGAACTAATCAAGCAAATGGATTCAAAAATGGTATGTGGGGTTTTTTGAATGCAAGAAATGTTTCTATGGTGATTTCAAACGCAATTTTCAATAAATCCTGAGAATTATCCAGGTAACTAAGCCACAAACTGTGTATTTTCTGAGTAAGAAGAATGTTCTGATAGAAGTTTGAACTCCTTATTACTAAAAAAACTCATTAAAAAAAGCGTCAATTCTATGTAATGTTCATTCATTTAGTTGCAGGCGTAGCAACGCTCGCACCGGGATCAGCTAGTATTAAAATAAGAACTGCTGCAAAAATAACGCCAAATACATATGTAATGTGGTAACCTGCAAACGTTTACAAGGGGAGATTAAAGACTGTCCACGTTAAATTTTGGACGCTTTTCTTTCAGTCTAGATTTTGAATTATTTCACAGATCGCAGAAACATTTCACTCATATGAAAGCTGAAACTCTCCACTTTATTTCGTTGTACAACATGTTTATATTCTTGTTACATCCAGTAACATGGCGTCGAATCAAGTGAAAGTGCGAAAACGCATTTTGTACGAACGTCAGCAAGATCCGAATTTATCGGTACGCAATCTTGCCAAGAAACTAAAACTACCAAAGGTAAACCATTTGACCAGTGCTTGACTGTGGATCGGAAGGTTGGATGTGAAACAAATCGAAAAGTATGCTCCTGACAAACGGACAAGAAGGTCGTAGCCATTATTGAGAAAAATCACTATCTTTTTGTGCGAAATGTGGGGAAAAGTTGGGAAGTCAAAATTTTACGTACAAAAAGGAATGCAGAGACAAAGATTGAAGGCGTAAAAAGTGAAAAATGTGCCCAACCGTGATGAAAAGCAAAATTTTACTGCAAAAGATCGTGCTAATTAGCACATACTTACTCGCAGACTTTAAACAGATACCGGGTCTGACTTTTCATACCGCAATGCAAAGGAACGCCTTTGCCGAGCATTTTTTTCGGACAGAGAAGGTCTCCAAATTCCCGAAAAAGTATTTTAATTGGCAAGCCATATGTAGTTGTGGTCGTAAATCTAGAAAGATTCGTCTCTACCGGCACTATCAATAAGGTTGTGTATGGAAAAAATATCGGCAAGCGCGATTGCTACCGATACCGTGTATCGGAAGTCACGACTCTCGACTGTTTGTCTGATTTGGTCTCTTGTAACGATCCGAAATCCTTTCTGGAATGGTATAAGGTACAAGATGTCAAATACGTGCCAAAAACAGTAAATCCACAAAACTGTCCCCAGAACTTCGCTTTGTAGAAAAGTACTGGGCTCTAGTTAAGCGGAAACTGTTCGAATATAAGAAGAAAGCAAATGGTATCGATGATTTTAAGATAAGATGGAGAATCGTCACGTATCTGAGCATACCGTACGGAACCTGATGGCGGGTCTACCAGAGAAAGTTCCAGAATTCTACAGAAAGAAGGATGAAAACTCTTAATTCTAATGTAGATCATACTTTATTATAATGAAATAAACGATCGGTTTTGCTGAATTATGTGTAAATTTTGTTTAGTGCTATTATTTGGTGTCCGAAATTCAACATGGACAGGCTCTATAAACGTTTTGAAATTTCATTGGGTTGCTTTGGCGATCTACCTTTATCGCAAATGTGTAGATTTTCTTGCCGAATTCGGCTCTGGAAACCCGTTGGGCCCGTTTGACTTCCCGTGTCTGTTGTTATGATAATTTTCTTGTTGGAATTGGGCGAACCTTTTGGGGATATTCATCAAACATACCTTTGTAGGATCAGCATGCAACAATGAGTTGACCAACATAGGCTTTGCAAGTTTGAAAAATATCGCTAGAACTATGTAAGCCTACTGGTAGAACGATCAATCGCGTACCCTTCACCAAAAAAGACAAGGAACCCGGCCTTGCCTATCCTTTATGGGGTAGCTTAACAAGAAAGAACTGTGATGGATTTGTTCTACTATTTAAATGTTTTTTTTTTTGAAATTCCAATAAGTTCTCCTTTAATTTTCAGACTGGCATATTCTAACAGAATTATCAATTTTTTTGCATGATATCTTTCTCTAGTTAATAAATATCTACTTTCAAAATAAATTTGTTGATATGGAAGTATGCTCTCCAATGCATTTCAGCTGTGGTGTTGACAACACACAACAGACAACCGTCTTTCAAAAGCACTGTCAAATTGGTGGCAATTTCTTTCGTCGGAATGTTTTTTTATAGTCATGAACTTTAAATTGTCGTCAACCGAATTTTTTAGAACGAGTCTGGATCTAGGCTATGGTAACTAGTCTTAATTATTCATATCTTATCCCCTAATGTATTCCTATCTTAAGTGAATATAATATGGTGATGTTTTGTTTTTGAAGTATTTTAAATTCAAATATCCAAAGAAATCTTCAATCGGGCGACACTGGGGCAAATTTGTTGGATTGCGGTTTTTTGGAACATACGGGATGTTTGGCCTTTCCAGAAGGTTTGTATTTTTCTCGCATAATTTGACTACGCTTTATCCGGCCAAAATACGTTATTTCCATCTGAATGTGTTTGAAGAATGGAATCAATATTTTCTTCAAGCATTGATTTTGGTTCACTTCTCAATTAATAGCCAAACCACTGGGCTTGAACCAATATAAAGCATCACCTTCTGCTCAAACTTGCATTCACGAGAGTTTGAATTTGACGAATTTGCGACTGTAATTAGCTTTACTGAGCTTTCAAACAGCTGAGAGTTCAAGTAATTCCACGCCAAAAATACTGAATGTATATCGGTATTTTCTTCAACTGTTACTTTTAGTGATGGTCTCCGTTGTAACGTTTATTCTACGGAAAATTCTGTACTCTTTTTTTCAGGGTTCGAGTCAACAACTAAGCGCTTAACATATGAAGATTAGGGCGCGATTCTTGTTTTTTGCCAAACAATGGCTTTTGTAGTCATTTTCTCTTGAACAAAAAGGTCACAAATACAAATTTAGCACTCTTTAAGAAATAGGAGCTGATCCATATCCGCCGATCTATTCAATTTGAAGGAATTGCTTTGACTACAAATCCGATAAATCTAGGGTTTTTTTTTTCATTAGGGCGAATCTACAATTGAGAGAGGCATTCTCTCCGGGCTCGCTCTCTTTCATTCGCAAACCAATCACCTTTGCGTTTTTCATTTTCTACTATTTGCGGAAGTATGCTAGCCAGCACTGTTGTGTTTCGATCTGTAAAAAAGAATATCTCGTCGGCTTTGGCAATGGCGCTGTAATGAATTGAAAAGAGCGAGCACGGAGAGAATCTCTCAATTTGTAGATCGTCTCAATAAAAAACCCGTAGAAATTAGTAGATAAGGGCTACATACAAAAGCAGATTCGCCCTAATTTGCGTTGGAAGTTGAAAGGTATTTTTTTGGATGCCGATTGGTGTTTTTAGGCGTGGTGCAAAAATCCGTGTACCCTGAACTGTGAAGCTTTCATTGCGTTATATCCTTAAACTTATATTACATTCAGAGATGCAGCGAAATGAAAGCATCAGTAATGCTATCGATCATTTACTGATGTGTTTTTTAGAGAGGGAAGTAGCTTTCATCATCCAAAACGAAATCTTCCGGTACTGGGTCTCCTGGTAATCTTGCCCATTTGCTGCCAAAATCTCCTGTCATTCTTCTTGATTTTTTTGTCCAGAATATTTTTTGAAACGCGCCACAAACGTTCTGAAAGGAATACGTGGTGACTACTATGGTAAAGTTTATGATTTAATTAGCAATTTTGAACTTCAATGAGTGATTGTTTTATATTTTCTTCTCCGAATTGATTTGGAGATAACTTAAAAAATAAGGTTGAACTTCTTAATAACATAATGTTAATAACCTTGATCGTAGTGTCAGTCAACAATGCCGTAATTTTTTACATTTATAAAATTTGTGTTAAAATAACTGTGTTTCATATTTCCACTGTAGACAATACACTAATTAGCTGAGCAAACACTTCTCCAGGTAGCGCGCCATATTATGGAATTCGTTCGTCTTAGACTTCATCAAATCAGTATTTTAGATACCCAAGAATTACTCAAGAAATACCTAGAAGTTTTTGTGTTGCTTCTTTCAGGTAATCCCAAAGAAAGGAAAAAATTCAGGCCAATCTAGAGCAATCTGCGCAGGCTGTGGCAACTTAGTTGGGAACAAATCAAAACATCACGGCGGGACTATTTAAATCAATTTTGAATCGCTTCCACTCACTTTCGTCAAAAGTGAAGTCACCATATATGAGTAAATATGACTGGGATTGACAAGTCGACATATCTAAAAACATCGATCAGATTTAATCTTGGGTATTAATCTTTTTTAATAATATTATTGCGTCGACAGCTGAAACATCTTAGCGAAATTTTTCTTTTGGTCTATACGCTAAACATAACTTTGAATAAGTACGCTGCTCGGATAAAAATAACACAACAAATTTACAACACAATAATATAAATAACATTAAAAATCTATTTCCCATCATGAATCTTATTGTTCAAGAAATCAGATAAATGAAAAATGCATGTTGTACTACAATAGATCAGTTAATTAATTCATATGCTATGATTTTCAACAATTGAGAAAACAAATACAATTAATAGAAATTTATCAAATTTAGAAGGGAAAATAATGATTTTTTGTATAGTTAAAATACATAAATAATCCCCGTTTTCTACGGTCGATTTACATTAGATTCATTGTTCTTAACAGTAACTTGTTGTCATTTTATCGTTGTGAAATAACAATACTATCGTACATACTATAGATTGTTTGCTACAATATTTTTCAATTGTAAATCTATGAGAATATTTTAACGATCCAGCGCATATCGACTTTTGAATTTTAATACAGACCATGAGAAAAAAATCGATTATTTCCGCACCATATTAATATTGTAAAATGGTTGGAAACCGGAATTACACATGGACTTGGAGACTTTGGACATTAATGATAAATATTTTAATAGTCAGAAGTTTCTACTGAATTACGCTTCAGTCCGATCCGCGATATTTTCCGCTATAAGTGTCGAATCTGACAGTTTGTTATTTTTTCTCATACTGTTTTTCTCTTATATGCTCTTTTAAAATCAAATAATTTCAATATATCATATGGTAGCTTTTTCCGGGCATACATTCATCTGAAGAAGGAATACCATAAATATTTTTTCAAAGCCAGCCTGCCTAAGTAGTGACAAGAAAGTACAAGTTGGAGAAGGACCAATCATCTTATAAAATTTACCATAGGGGGTTACACTCTTGCAGTGATTTAGTTTTAGTGAGATTAAAGTGCCTTTAACCAATTTTAAGAACCTGTTTATCAGCTTAAAATTGTTCGAACTTAGAAAATGCCCGGATAAAACCAAATGAATCAACAGCATGGATAAAACTCAATCAAATGATAAATAAACCAATTAATTTGGGTATTTGAATTTGTTACTGTTTATAGACTGAAACTGCTTAACTGATCATCGTGAAACTTTTATGAGATGGGATTTAAAGTCAAGAAGTGTTCTTATGACATGTTGAAGAAACTTCTCCTCTTCTTCAAAGGAAACACAAATGTTCTGCATAACTTATAAACCAATTTGAAGGAAATTAAACCACCTTGGAATAAGATGCTTAAAGGTATGAAATGTTTTGTTGTGTTTTCGAAGAATTCTGTGAAAGGGGAGTTTCCTTTAAAGTACAAATGAAACAAAGCGAAGATGATTAAGAATCAATCAACCAATTGGCAGCGTTGAATTTTATACGTTAAAATCTTTATGGTAATATGAATTCCTTCCTCCTTCGAAGGAGTTCCTCGAAGTACGAATGAAACAAAAGCTGGCGAACTCGAGCTAATCAAGTAAATGGAAACCCAATTGGATATGTGGGAGTTTTTTGGATTTTTTTTCTGGTAGTGTTGAGTCGTCAATCCATCAAAGGACAGCTGGAGCCACTTTTGCATGTCGATGGCGCAATGTGAAGCGAATTAAGGTACAGAAGGAAGAACAACGCTCAAATTATATGATACGCCGTAGTTTATGTATATATTTTTTTCTAAATTGCTTTCTACATTTAAAGAAAAACCATGAAGACACGTAATGACCGAGATTAAATGAAAACAATAAACAAAATAAGAAATAAACTTTCATAATTAGTCAGCAGAAGAAATATTTTTTCATCTTTTATAATGGTTTCGATTAAGTATTTTGGCTTCAACTTCAGCACTTTCAAAATTAAAACCTGTTGTTTCACTGTTCCTGATTTTATTTCTCCATATTTCGTAATTGAATTGAAAAAAAAAAAAAATTGCTCTTTAATTGAATTAGTAAATATTATTGAGAAATATATGGCAGTTTGCGTTGTAAACAAACATTCAATCAACTAATTTTTCCTGAATTACTACCAGTTTTAAAATCTAATGGCAATAATCTTGGTGAAAACAGTTTTTTTATCGAATTGTGCGGTTAGGCTACAGTACAAATAACGTAACGCAAAAAAAATCAAACTTCTCTCATGTAACAGTTATTACCATCCAGACTTTTAATTACGTAACGTTTCACGGATACTTCCTGTCTTATTTTCAATTGTTATAAACTTATCACAAACACTTTCGTTAGGCATGTTTTGCGTTTAACGGAACAGAATCAGTAGTACACAGAGACACGGCAAACAGACAAAATACGAAAGCCATTTAAGTAACTTTAAAGTTATTCCAAAGATTACGGAAAAAACATTGCACTCATTGTATCATTTATTCAATAAAGTCATGAGGATGATCCTGAACTGTTAAGCATATATTAGTTCAACAAGTTTTGATTTCATATATAAAGTTCTTTCAACTATTTAAAGTATCAAAAAAAAAAAATAAGTTGTATTCAGCATTACCAACTCTTAAAGTTAGATCAACAGGAATTTCATGCATTGCTAATGTTTACCTATTAATATTACAATTCAATAATTTTAATTATTTTTTTTTTATTATTTATTTTTACTATAATTTAATATAAAATGATTAACAAAAATAAGCTGTTTTGTCCTGCCAATGTTCGACTTCATTGTAACCCTTAGAGGAAAATACACAAACAGAATTAACTATCTCGATTAAAGCGAATTGGTGACTTTTTTCTGGAATACGTTTCATCAATTTGAGTACCACGCAACACATAAATTAGTCAAACATGGTTAAGGTAACTTAATTATGACTAATTAACCACAAAGCAGTCATTTTAACTTGGTTGTAATGAATGGGCATTGACAGAATTTTGTATCCATTGTTTTTATAACCTATCTATACTGGTTTCAACTCATTGATGCTTTTGAATGACATCAAAGAATGCCATCTTCATGTTCTTCAATATATTCAAATTTTTTAATAATTTGTTGGGATAGTTTGAAAGGGGTTGAAGGTTCTTTCTTCGGTATGTTAACTGCTGGTCTGTAGTGAATGTTTTTCACATTTCTGCATGACAGCTGCAAGATTCACAAACATGATGAGAAACGTCAGGGAGATCCGTTGAAAGGCAATATTCTGCTTTTGAGATATCTGGTTCCGTACAGCTCTGAATTAAATTTCTTATCAGTATTAAACTCATTTCTTCACGAAGTAGAGATGCCTTTAGCAATCATGTATTACGTAAATTGCGGATAACCATTTGGAAACAATAAACCTGAATTTAATAGAACATTCTCCTTCGAGCTGTTAAGTAAATTTACCGGCGCATAATGAATGGCTTTTACATAGCCATGACCCGCGAGGAGACAGCCATGAATTTTTCAACACCTGATCATACAGTTTTTCGGTGTTTGTCTTTTGTTTTGTGTTATTTTTCTTTGATCCTTTATTTCAGTTGTTTCAGTTATGGTAGCGATACACTTGCCTTTGCGGAGACGAACGTTGCACGGTACTGTGCGGCGTGAACTTTTGTCCCAAATCAGTGATCTGGAGATGTCAGTTTATGCTCTTAATAAATTTGAGATGATTTTAAAATTGAAGCTGATAAGCGATATTATTTCGCTCGATGTTTATTTAGTTTGCGACGGTTTATAAAGTTTCTATACTTGTTCAAAACACGTTGTTGCATATTGAGAAAAACCCAACATTTATGTATGTTTTCCGCCTGACCATTTTTATGGTTTAACAGCAGTCAATTGGTATTTCTTTCTTCTTTCTTCTATTTTGTTACTTTCTTGAAACACGTTCTCGAAATGTGTCTTCTGCCGAAAAAACTTTCGATGTTATACGTTATAGGGCTCAATGGTTAAGATGTTGTAGTTTACAAATCGACCACTAGGGTTAAGCGTAGAATCAAAAACGTTTAACTACAAAAAGGCTAATTCCGGCGTAGCGTATATTAATACAAACACGTATGTAAGAGATAAAAATTAATGGAAGGTCCATGAAAAACCATATTAATAATGGGGTATAAGAGAAAAGTCATTTTTCCAGGACGTAATAATGGACGCGTTTGTTAAAGTATCACCCTTCAAGGAGTAATACAACTTTGTCCCATGCATTACGGCATTGTATACAAAACGGTAATGGCGGTAGGTTATTAGATGCAGCACAGGATAATTTTAAAGTAATTAGTGCCTCAGTCCAAAGAATCAATCACTGAGCATGGCAAATGAAAGACCGCTGCAAGAATTTTATAGATAGCCTGTTATCTTCGCGCTCATTGCCTGTGGCAATTAATGGTGCTGTGCGGTAAGTCAAAGTTATTCGATGAAGCGAGAGAGAGAATTTTTTTGTTCCATTGTTGATGGTCCTAACGATCCGCTAACAAAATATAAACCGTTGAAAATCGCCAAATCAAACTTTGCAGCGATACCAAACGTTTAGAGCAAAAGAGTGGATCGAGTGGCTCAAGGAAAGCGTCAGAGAATATGGCGAATTGCGTGTTGAACTGGTATAAAAACAGAGAGAACTGTTTTTCAGATAAACCTCAAGGTCAGATAATAAAATTCGTACAAAATACGTCATGTCGGGAAAATGTTCGTAAAATTGTTATGGAGCAGGATATCGTTCTTATATCGAGCCAGGCAAATCAACAGAATCGTTGGAAGTGTGTTTCGTCACCATACCAAGTAATGTCAAGTACTGCGATTTTGCTCGGATTACCAGTGAAACCCACGTCAAACAGTTTCGACAGTTTCAGTCAAAGATCTTACATAATAATGGCAACGAGATGTTCCCGCGTAGTTGTTGCTTATAATAAATTCGCCAAAAATACTGATGATTGGCAGGATCATGGAAGGTGGAGCTGTGCTGACCAAAGTTTTCGGAATAAATAAAGACGATAGGCCTCAGCGCTGCATGTTAAGAATACCAAAACCTGCGACAATAGATTTCATCGATAAAAAACATAACTGTTCAACTGCCCGTAGTTCCAGTCTATCGAGATTAAAACAGCTCAGCGGAAGCTAAGAAAGTGGAAAAACGGTCGAGAAAGATCAGATGGAAATTCAATGTATTGGCGATCCAGAAATAGAAGAAGAATTAGTATCTTCCATTTAATTTCAATCACTATGTTTTATTTAGTTGAAGATACGTGCGTATTATTCATAATGTGACTCTTTCAGGTTCAAATAATGAACTTCGACTGAAAGAAACCTTTTCAACACTCAGTTTATATACTATTAAATACAAAAACGTTTCATATCTTATCACAGGCAGTGAGAATTACCGGTTAGCTTATTCTATACCATCCTGAGTCAAAACAAGTGTACTGAACATTCAATTGTTTTTTTCATTTATAACGGAATATACTTATTGTGTACAGCGGGAAAGTCCGTCAATGGGTCGAGTTGTCGTTCGGGTAGTGTTAAGGAGCGGCGTAACAGCTGGCTGGTCTTGCTTTAGATTGAAGTTCTGAAGGTTTTGTTATTTCTTAAGCCCGTGACGGCCCATCGGTGCGGAGATGTAGGTCCGTGGAAGACCAGCATGTCATCTGTCGTTACGTCATTCTTCCGCGGCTACGTGTCTGGCGACGTTACATTTGAAGGTGTGAAATCTTCTCGTTCTGTTTGACAGCCTTAGTTACCTCCGCTAGTTCTTTGAACCTTGTTGCCAAGGTTCTCTTTGTTTGACCTACATATTTTGGTTGCAGTGCTTACACTTGATTCTGTATACCCCCGTTCTTGCCTAATGTGTCTACTGAGTCTTTGGTGGTCGAGTTACATATGTACGAGACACTGGATGAAGCGAATTAAATGACAAGGAAGCTGACTCGGAGGTGTGCAGCGTTTGATGTAGAGGAATAAAGAAGAGAAAGTGCGAATTTTCAAATAGAAACGAAGATAAATGATTTTGTATTGATATTTTACCTGAGCAGCAACTCTGGAAATTTAATTTTTGTTTTGATGTATTAAACTTGATTTCAGCGTCAATCCATTGCCGAGATACAGATGATTTTTATTATTCCGGATTCTAAATGGTCATGGCTTTAGGTATAAAACCACGCAAACATTTGAAAATATTCTTCACTTAAAAAATAAGTAAAAATTTGTAAACGTTATCTCTGCTAAAATTTACTGAAATTCGGTTTTACTTACCAAAACCTAACTTTCGGTAAAACAAAATCTAAATTTTGGTAATCTGATCTTAGCGTGTAGACATTCTGAAATGGACTGCAGCGTTTGTAATTGCATTTTCTACCCCGAATTGAAGTTGCTTTCAATTGTCATTGTAAAGATTTTCTGGTTGAAAACAGAATTTCTCCATAATATCGCTCATGAGCGTTTATATCAATTTCATTAATACATACATATGTCAACATTGAATGATATGGATTAGACATGTTGCCGCGGTCGAGGTTTGAATATCTGTGGGATTTTTTGCTTACGTTCCGAAGCATTGATCGACTCGAATTTGAGCGAACAACTAGTTTTGATCAACTCCTTCGCCTCGCCAATCCGCCTTTGGGCATAGCCAGTAGCTCGACGGCATTTTCCTCTTTAGCAAAGTGCCCAGCGGGAAATTATTTCAAATAATGCAAAATGAAAACACTTGTTCATTGAATGCCGACGCAGACCGCTTGCAGGTGGTCCAGCGGTGGCAGAGAAAGCTCTCATGAATCAAGCGGATCATTACATCCATCATCGATTGCAGCAGAAACTTTCCAATGAAACATCACCCAATACTATCACTGTCACCTCGCCATTTGAACCGTTGAAATCATTGAATTTGACGCCATAACCATCAACCTCCCACACTACCGCTACCCTGTCCAGAATCTACTCGGCGATGGAATGCTTCGGCAACATTTTTTCATCCACCGGCTGGCAACTCTACCGCATTCGACACTTTCGCTACATATCTATGCACATAAACATCACGCCGTGTACACCCGCAAAAATAAATAAAATAAAATCCAAAAGCATAAAACTGATTTTTACAACCTTTGGGGAAGCCTCGCATAGGTGTCCCTTCTCTTCCTCTCTCCCAGCGGTGTGGTCGCAGTTCAGCACAAAAAGTGAAAAATCGAATTAAAATGATAATGCACCGAGCGACCGTGACTTCCGCTTTGATCAACATGCACCAACCACTCTAAGCTAACCAAATAACAATAATAATAATGGCAGCTAACCAAGTCACCTAGATCTGCGAACCTCGGCTCGAATCGCTGACCAAATTTTTCCCTGCCTTCTTCTTTCGCTTCTTCTTTCGGCAACCAGTCAAGAATCACGCAACTATCATCGGTGGAGACCCCGGAGCAGGAAGTGGTGTATTACGGTAGAGGAATCCCCATCCCCTGAGCCGGGGTTGCTTTCACTTTCGGCTCTCTTCCACCCTCTTACCCGGCTCACCTTCCGCGTCGGACTGTGCGGACTGAGCCGCACCGGGACGGAGTTGCGTCAGTCGGATGTAATTCCGTGTTATTGCATCCGAGCGCGTCATGAAAAGATAAGACCAGTCCGGCGGAACCGAAGTTCTGGTTACGAAAAGAGAGCGCGAAGCTTGTCACCAAGGCGCGTTCTTCTAGGTTAGCTAACCCTATGCCGATTTGGGGTTTTCTAGCACCCTGTGGCCTTCTGTTAGGTTAATCTGCCTTCGGAGAATCCTTGTGCAGGGAGTAGTCAGCTGCTTTCCAGCATGGTTCGACAACAACAGTACAACTGCGACAACGTCATTATTATTGGAAACGCCGTTTGCCGTAAAACGGTGAAGTAAGACCGCTTCTACGACGCGATTTAGGCCTTCACTTCCGTAATGCGCGAGCATGCGGTTATCGTTCGCTTTCCGTGTCGTCGTTTCCTTACAGCGCAGGACGGACGGTGCAGTGGCCTTGCATAATACGTAATATGCGCCGCGTTGATTCGTCTTGCGGTTTGTATGGCTTCAGATGCGGTGTGGAGCGTACGTTTGATGGATGCAGATTTGGGATGGAA
>JASCZW010007708.1:0-61145 GCA_034211315.2 Aedes japonicus
TTTGGTTTTTATTTCAGGGTTCAGACCGTGTCCCAGCTTTTCGTTAGGGAGGCAGCTAAAACACCTTCGTGCTTTGCACAGGGAATTTGAGCTCGTGATACGATGTTACTTGTTTGTTATTCCAAATTCTGCCATTACTCTTTGGTTGTGTCGATGATTTGGACAAACCGAAAGTATCCTCTCCCTGGTCGTCCCATCGAAGTTTCTGGATCAGCATACGGTCCTTTAGCTGCGCGATTATTTCGTCATATTCGGCTGCTTTCACTTTCAATTATTCCAGGTCATCCTCCTCCGCTTGATCCCCAAATATGTGTGTCCGAATGCCGTTTGAAACATCTTTGAACTTTTTGCGGGCATAATTTACGTTCAGGAACTTTTTAGCCGATATTGGCGAAACGTTGATTCAGCTACGCCCTTGTTAAATAGCTCAATATTATGGCGCCTTGAATAATCTTGCACACTGCTATCAGATGGCACTGACATTAATGATATTGCCGATGGCGTTTCCTCGAGACCATACAAGTCTACTTGCCGTGATGTAGATGGTTGTGGATCCATAATGTATTAGTAATTGATGGTTTCTCACTAGGCTCGAAAGTGCAGCATGGGATTGTTCCGTTCTATTTAAATGCAAACGACAATTATCACAAATCATCAAAAAGTGTCAAATGTGTTTTGCCCATAAACTTGAGTTTTTGACATTTTGTTCGGTTAATTTACGAAAGGTTTTTTGAGCACCGTTTAGTGGGAAACGGCATACAACACTTCTTCATGTTAAACTCCATTTTCAGTTCACTCAGATAGATTTTACTGATGAATGCGACTATGTATGAGCATATATATTGGCTGTGGTACCTTTGGAAATGCAGGTATAAAACATCTCTGGTAGTTTACAGGCAGCGTACATTAGCTGTTTTTATGAGAAGATATACCTGACATACGTTATAGCTGCTATTTGTCTACCTACCTTAAACAATATGTGTTACTTTCATCGCTACATCACCGAACTGTTCGGAGTGTAGTTTTCACACACTACACCCGACCTCTAACATCGTTGGAGCTTGGCAAAATAGTCAGCAGTTCGATTAATATGCTTCTTCTATATGACCCTCCGCATAATTTCATCATCTGTCCATTTCACACTTGTCGCCCCTGCGACATCTATCTCGCTATTACTTTCATCGCTTTAGCAAATTCGCTCCCTTCATTCTCTGAGCGGCCCGACCGATACAGCCATAAAACAATTATAAATATATTGATTGCAATATTAAAACAATAGTGCTATTTATCTTGTTCTTTTCAAATGAGTCTTCTTATCATCCTGATATCAAAAGAAAAGAGGACATTAGAGTAATGTGAACGTTATAATATGAAGATCTTGGAAAATTTATCATTTCTGGTGAAATCTCGATTAACTTAAGAAAAGAGCGAATTTTCTGAGGTTTTTCATTCTATTGAAATAAAATCCGAAAAATCTCGAAAACGGTTTGCGTTCAGGTGATTTATCATTATCATCATTATTGTTTTTAATGATCTCCAAAAATCATATTGTATAATTAATTTTCATTTATAATAATGAATAACCAAAATTTGAAATATGCACCAAAGTTCGCTCTTCGGAAAACTTTTTTATTATAGAAGCGTCCATCCTGAAGTTTTTTCAAAACGTGTCTTTTTTCTCAAATTTCCACAAAACAAATTTGAAAAATATTAAAAATATGTTTTTTTATATTTGATTTTTAAGTATTTATTTTCGATTTTTCTTTGCTGAAAAAAAATATTTTTTTCAGTGTACATTTTTTACAAAGCCTTTTTAGTTCTCTACAACTCCCCATATAAAGTTTTTCTCTAAATGTAATGGTTTTTGAACTACGATTTTTCAAGTAAAATGTTGGAAAAAAAACATACACCCATCTCAAAAGTTACTCTTGAATCCAAATAATCTTAACACCAGTGGATTTTTTTCAACATACCGAAGACGTGTACCAAGTTTCATCAAAATCGAAGATAGTTGAGTTTGGTGACCGACCGATTGGCGTGGAATCCATTCCTGAGACTTTTTCCAACCCCTCCCCCCCCCCCTTCAGGTCTGCGTAGACTTTATCAAAAAAAAATTATTTATGGAAAATGTTCTACAATATTGGCTGTGGCGGTTTTGAGGAACGATTTATGAAATCAAACTCAAAGAATCAAGTTATTCAGTTATTAATTTTTTTGATAGCTCTGCATAAATACTGCATGCATGAGATAAATACCAACAATCAATTATGCAACATAGCTAAAGATGCCCACAGTATAACTGCTTAAACCAATAATTAAAGTCCATCGGTCCAATGATTTCGACAAAACGTGATTCTATCCATACGAAACTTCCGTATGGCTCCGTTCTCGACTTAACCTAAAAAAAAAAAAAATCTTTTCTGGTGTTGCTACAGAATCTTTTGAAAGGGCCTTATTTTCTTCTGGACAAAATATCTGCCTTGTGGATGCTTTTGCGTTGATCTGCGTTCGCTGCATCGCAAAATGCCAGTTCCACAATAAAAAGCATATGCGGCTATTTTTGTTTTCACCAGATATCAAGTTCAGTTTATCTTCTTTGAATATTTTCCAAGCAAGTTGACGTCTTCCAGCCCTCTTAATGTTTTTTCTAGTTTGCCCCACAAGCGCTAAAACCTCTACTGAATGTTTCGTCAAATGGGAGCAAGTTAACTATCAAATATCATCTCATTCACGTATAAATAAAAATACTCAATATCCTAGTAGCACACTTGTTGCAAATAAGTCAAAGTAACTGCAATGTGACTCAATTCAGTAACAATCAGGTTTCTGCAACCAATTATGAAAGAGGTGTGTTGCTTGGGTGGTTGCCATCATAAACTTACTGTTGAGTTAGTACCATGCATTCCGATCTATCGATGTTTAAAAAAGACAGCTGAAACTCTCAATATATTTCGTGGTACAACATGGTTTACGTTCTTGTTACATTCAGTAAAATGGCGTCGAATCAAGTGGATCACGCATTTTTTACGAACGACAGTGAAATACGAATTTATCGGTACGCGATCCTGCCAAGAAACTAAAATTCCCAAAAGTACCGTGTTATGTGTTTGCAAATCATTTTGCCAGCCGGAAGGTTGGAAGTGGAAGAAATCAAAAAGTATGCTCCCGATAAATGGACAAGAAGGTGAGTAGCCATTTTTGAAAAAATCCCAAATTTTCTGTGCGAAATGTGGCGGGAAAGTCAAAATTATATGTACAAAAAGTGAAGCTGGGGCGACTGAGCCATTCAAAGTGAAAAAGGTGCTAACTGTGATGAAATGCAAGTGCTTCACTGCAAAAGTCGTGCTAAGGTGCATGACACCAATTTTTGCAAACATTTTCTTGTATCAAAATGGACAACGAAACATACGTACTCAAAGACTTTAAAATAGCTTCAGGGTCTGGCTTTTTATACCGCAATGCAAAGGAACACCGTTGCTAAGTATTTCCGGACAAAAAGGTGTCAAAATTCTCGAAGAAGTATTTGATTTGGCAGGGCATATGTAGTTGTGGTTGAAAATCTAAAAGTTTCGTCTCTACCGACACTATCAATGAGGATGTGTACGAGAAATAATGCCTGCAAAAGCGGTTGCTATTGTTTATCAGAAGCCACGACTCTCCAGTCTGTTTTTGCCCGGAATTGAACAATGAGAAGGGACCCATACAAAGGTGATGATAAAATAACGCGACGATAAAGCACTTAGAAGCTCCTGTATTTTCATGAGAAAATACGAGGAGTGCTTTACCGGCCTCAAGGAGCGAATAGCCTCTATAGAACTGAGACTATCCGTGAAAATGAAGTACTGATCCGGTGGTAATGAGGCAACAATTTCTAGCGTAAAATGTATTGCCGCTAATTCAGCGACATACACGGAACAAGGGGCTTGAAGTTTACGGTTGGCGCTATAAATTTCATTAAATATACCAAAGCCTGCTGACTCCTCTATCAAAGATCCGTCAGTGAAGAACGATTTAGTGGAATCAACTTGGCCAAACTTTGCAGCAAATATCACCGGAGCAATCATAGGACGATGATGCTCTGGGATTCCATGAAGCTCCTGCTTCATGGATAAATCAAAATGAACCGAATTGTCGAAATCGGAGAAGCAAACACGATTGGAAATGTTCGGCGAAGGGCTGACATCCTGTGTTATGTACAAATGGTACAAGGTCATGAAGCGGGTTTGAGGGTTCAACTCAAGGAGCTTCTCAAAATTTTCGATCACCTGGGGGTTCATAACTTCACACCTGGTGAGGAGCCGGAGAGATAATTCTGTAAACCGATCCGAGAGTGGCAACATGCCAGCCAGCACTTCAAGACTCATGGTGTGAGTCGAGTGCATGCAACCTAACGCGATACGAAGACACCGATACTGAATACGTTCCAGTTTGATGATGTGCGACCGAGCCGCTGAATGAAAACAAAAACTACCGTATTCCATAATCGACAAAATCGTTGTCCGGTACAACGTTAGAAGATCTTGTGGATGAGCTCCCACCAGGTCCCGGTAATTGTGCAGAGAAAGTTGATCCTTGGCTGGCACTTTCGCTTCACATACTCAATATGGGATCTCCAGGTGCACTTAGAATCGAACCAGACCCCAAGATATTTAAATGACATAGAATGAGCTATCGGCTTATCCCAAATTTGAAGCTTCGGTTGTGCTGGGTTATGCTTCCTAGAAAAACTACCAACTCAGTTTTCTCCGTAGAGAATTCGATACCTAGCTCTAGAGCCCAAGTAGACAAATTGTCCAAGGTATCCTGTAAGGGTCCTTGCAGATCGACCCCATTGGGTCCCGTGACAGACACTACGCCGTCATCTGCAAGTTGTCTCAACGTACAGTTGTCACTTAGACAACCGTCAATGTCTTTGACATAAAATTATACAAAAGGGGGCTTAAACATGATCCCTGGGAGACCCATGTAGCTAAATCGTGAAGCTGTAGAGGTTCCATGAGAAAAGCTCATATGTTTCTCTGACAGCAAATTGTACAAAAAATTATTCATTAATGGTGAAAAGCCACAAGCGTGGAGTTTATCTGAAAGAACTTCAACAGATACTGAATCAAAAGCCCCTTTATGTCCAAGAATACAGAAGCCATTTGCTCTTTTTAGCAAAAGCTAACTGAATATCCGTGGAAAGCAACGCGAGACAGTCGTTCGTTCCCTTACCCCTACGGAAACCATATTGAGTATCTGAAAGCAGGTATACGGTCTACCGTCGTTACGGCTTCATCTACTGCTGTCCTAAACTTTTGTCCAATCGATGTGACGGGTAAGATCATACGTGACGTTAACAGATTTCGACGGATTGAACCCGGTGGCAACCGAAATTTTTATGGGCAAGTGATCACTACCGTGGGGATCTTGAATCACATTCCATGTGCAATCCAACGATAATGAATTCGAACAAAGTGTGAGGTCTAATCTACTGCCAACTGAGGATGTACCAGCCAAACGTGTTACTTCTCCATTGTTGAGAACCGTCATATTGAAGTTGTCACAGAGGTCATATATCAAGGGAAGACCGGTTGTCATCGTACAGTTCTCCCCAGCCTGTACCGTGAGAGTTAAAATCTCCCATGACCAACCGCGGAGCAGGAAGAACCGAACAAACATCTGAGAGTTGTTTTCAGTTGATGGAGGCTCTTGGAGGAATATAAACGGAAGCAATGCAAAGGCTTTTTATTTTAATAACAGCCTGACGTGCGATAACTTCAATACCTGGATAGGAGGAAAATTCACTTATAGAAGGTGTAGCACTTATTCGAGTCCCCAAAAGTACTCCTCCTACGTGAATCCTCTACGATCAAGACGAATAATATTGAAATCATGAATCGGAAGATTGATTTCGGAAGAGAGCCATGTTTCACAAAGAGCGAATGCATCACAACCGGTAGTGTGAGCTAAAATTTAAAAGATTCCAATTTAGAATCAAGCTTCGACAATTCCACTGTAGACCGGTGATCAAATCACTGACCTCATTTGGAAAGGTATCATCGAAGGAAATGATGGCTGCAGGATGGACACTAATTGTCAATCGCTGTCAGAAACTTCACTGTTGGAAGCATTGCCAAAACAATGCTCTTGAGAGGTCGCAAATTTCAGGTACTTGAAGATACCTTCGGCAATGTCATCAAATGAGACAGCCCACTTGAAGAGGCTTCTGTTCTAAAATAGGGGCGTCAGGGGTTTTGGATGTTCCCCGAGATGGAAAGTCCCGCGGTGTAGTTGGCCTATGACAGGAGGTTGTGTTTCCTTTTTCCACCTCTTTTGAAATGGGCCAGTTGGTCTCGGGCTTCTTTTCAACAACTTTCCGTGGGCGGACGCGTCTTCGCTTCCTGTGAAGCACCTTCCGGAAAAAGTGAACGACGTTCCTCTTCAGCCGAATCGAAAGTCAGACTCGTCATCTGACAGAGGAGCAAAGGGATTTGTATTGGCACTGGGTGATGGTGAGGCTTTTTCACCATTTCGGCAAAAGATTGCCTGGAACGCTGTTTTAGCGAGCGTTCTAATTGTTCCCGCGTTGTTTGTACGCCGGGCACGATGAGAGAGCATGAGGAGGGTTCCCTACAAAAAGCGCATTTAGGTGTGCTGTCTGCGCACGCGCCATCCTCATGCTTCTCTCCGCAGTTGGAGCAGCGCGCTTTATTGCCGCAATGGGAGGTCGTATGTCCCATCTGCGCTGGCATTTCTGGCAGAATCCATGACCCGAGGTACAAACAATCGCACAGGTAGCCGAAGTTTTCCCAACTCGACGTATTGAGGGAGGGCTGAGCCAGAGAAGGTCACGCGAAAGAGTCTGACGGTGTAAACTTTTTTCACCCTTATTGAAGTCGACACTGCGCCAAGTTGGCGCACATCCGGTATCTTAACTGGTGACAGCGGAGGTTCTAAATCGACCAACCCCCGCTTCAGCAGGATCTCAGGGTCAGGCTCGTATCGGTGACCACACCTTCGATTTCAATACCCGAGCTGGGATATATACTCGATACTCGAGTGTAAAAGACTGAGAGACAGCAATCTCATTCGCCTGCTTAAGGTTGGACACAGCGACCCGAAGTTTATTCGGTCTTACTTTTATTATCTCGGTCACGGCCGAGAATCGCTTCGTCAGATCATCAGAAATCTGACAAACATTCAGGAGGTTTCGATTTGGGCTGAAAAATAAACAACCCATGGACCAGTTGAACTGTCTGGATAGGCACGTGATCTGGTAACTCTATGAGCTACCTCATCATTTTCGTGCCATAGATGATTCATCTTGCGATAAATCATCCATGGCTCAGCTTGTGGGAGCTTATCACGCTCAACCACTAACGTAATTATCTACAATCAATCACAGATAAACAAACTAAACCTAAAAAAAACTAAAACTAAGTTCACTCTCACACACTATCAATCACTCTCCGCACTCACGCACACACTACGATGAAAATCACTTATCTTATATACTACTAAAAAAACTTATCTTTTATGTATCACGGATCTACTGCAGCTGGGCGACGAATGTGTGCTGCTGCTGCGGGCTGACGATGAGTGACCGCGTGTACCGTCTAAGCGTGGAGCTGAACGATCACGATGATGTTGCTGAGTCGGTGGTAGTTGGTGGATGGAAGAATGCACGCTTCACACGATGCGCTGCTGGTATGCGTGCCGTATAGATTCGGAACAATATGGCTACTCGATCGTGGCAATATTGCTAATTGCAATTAATGACGCTGTTGCACCACTTATCACGCAATGTTCTCTTCTTCAGTAAATCAAAGCTGATTTCACTCGCGACGATTCCACTGGCGATTGAGAAATTCCTTTTCTGAAGACTAAACAACTCGTAAAAAAGCTTCCAAAACAACGGAAAGCGGACCGAACGAGACTGACTGTACCGTCTGCGTTGTTCACTGGGCAATCGAACACAGTAGCAGGTATAAATCTATTATTGTATGAAATAAACAATTAGTATTTTTGAATAATTTGTAAATTTTGATTTGCTACTATTATATTTTGTAGTCCGAAATTTAACGTAGACGGTCTTTATATGTATAGATGCTTATATGAAGATGTGAACGGGATGTTATGCTCCATTAATTAATTAGCTGCCATGTTATACTGATTTGATGTATTGCTTCAATTTTTACAAAGTTCAGGAGCTCGAAACTGTTGTTGCAGTGCATCTCTAAAGCAAACTTCTTGAAACTGGAACATTTTATCATTTAAGCTCAATCCAGGATTAACCCATTTCCGTCCGCTGTACATGCTGCATACGCAACAGTGGTTTTGAAAAATTCGTGTATCCATCGTACGTACGAATACGACCAAAACAAATTAGTTTTGTTTGAAAGGTATATCCTTTGGCTATCTTTTTACTGACTGTGTTTCACACACCAATAGAAAAAACTCAGGTACATTGTATGAGTTGGTACATGTCTTATGGAAACAATTTCAATCATAAACTAGAAGTTACTGGTTATATTTTTGTCGTTTCACAATGGGAATATGTTCACAAAAGGCAAATATTATTTGTAGCTAGTTAACCATCCATTAAGGTGTGGCTGAGTGTGTACCATTTTGAGCTTAAATGCAGCTGCATGTTGCATTCTTATTTGTCGAGCAATGCGCCAGTGTTGCGTATACATAACATGCTGTCACGGTGTTCTAAGCGTCAAAAAAAACCTCTAAAAATGCTAAGGCATGGATGGGTACAAAGTTCTCTGCAGAACTTCCTGATGTTCTCTGAAAACTTCCTTGAAAGTCGCCACAAAACTGTCCTGAAGTTCTCTGCAGAACTTTCCATAACATCTCTGCAAAACCTCCCTGAAGTTCTATGTCTTCTTGCAGAACTCTCCTGAAGTTCTATGTCTTTGAAAACTTTCCTGAAGTTCTCTGCAAAGCTTCCCGTAAGTTCTTTGAATTTATTTTCAGAGCTTCCGTTAAGTTATTTGAAGTTCTCAGAAGAACTTCCAAGAAGCTCTCTGAAGAACTTCTTTGAAGTTCTATGAAAACTTCCTGAAATTCTCTGAAGAACTTCCTTGAAGTTTTCTGCAGAACTTCCTTGAAGTTCACTGGAGAACTTTCCTGAAGTTCTTTGAAAACTTCCATGAAGTTCTCTACTAAATTTTCCTGAAATTCTCTGCAGAATATCCCTACAGTACTGTGCAGAACTTCCTGAAATTCTCTACAAAACTTCACTTAAGTTCCTGAAGAACTTCTCTGAAGAACTTTGCTGAAGCCCTCCGCAAAACTTCCACAGAGCTTCCCTTAAGTTCTTTGAAGTTCTCTGAAGAACTTCCATGAAGCTTCTCTGAAGAACTTCCTTGAAGTTCTCTCTGAAGAACTTCCTTGAAGTTCTCTGCAGAACTTCCTTGAAGTTCACTGGAGAACTTTCCTGAAGTTCTTTGAAAACTTCTATGAAGTTGTTCTACAAAACGTTTGTGAAGTTCTCTGCAGAACTTTCCTAAAGTTTTCTGCTGAACTTCCTCAAAGGGCTCTGCAGAACGGTCCCCGAGCTTCTCTGTCTTTGAAAAACTTCCCTGAAGTTCTCTGCAGAGCTACCCTGAAGTTCTGTCTTTAAAAACCTCCATTATGTTCTCTGCAGTGCTTCCCTGAAGTTTTTTAAAGTTCTTTCAAGAGCTTCCTTGAAGTACTTGGAAGAACTTCCTTGAAGATCTCTAAAGAACTTCCATGAAGTTCTCTGAAGAACTTTCTTGAAGTTCTCTGGAGAACTTTCTTGAAGTTCTTTGCAAAACTTCCCTGAAGCTCTCTGTAGAACTTCTCTGAAGTCTTCTGCAAGACTTCCTAGATATTTTCTACAGAACTTTCTTGAAATTCTCTGCATAATTTTCGTTCAGTTCTATGCAGAACTTCACTGAAGTTCTCTGCAAATCTTCCCCAAAGTTCTCTGCAGAACTTCCCTGTAGTTCTCTACAGAACGTCCATGAAAATCTCTGCGGTGCTTTCCTGAAGTTCTTTGAAAAACTTCACTGAATTTCCCTGCAGAACTTCCATGACATTCTTTGAAGTTCTCAAAAGAACTTCCATGAAGTTCTCTTAAGGACTTACCTGAAATCTTGCGAAGAACTTCTCTAAAGGACTAACCCTAAGTTGTCAGAAGATCGTACCAAAAATTTTCATATTGGGGTAATCGGCCTCTTATGTGCAGTAGCGATAAATATCAATCACATAGATCACAGGATGGTCTGCCTGTGCCACGCAGTGAAATAATTCTGATCTATGAAGTCGACCGCCTGGAAGACCATGGCTACACAAATAAATTTCCTGAAAATAATGAATTTATACATGATCTAGATCTTGATCAATACAGGTATTACAAAAAGTTCACATGAACACTAGCGCCACACAGCGAACGAATTCTGATCTAATGAGTACACCATTCAAAAAGCCCTGACCCCTCGAATATCTTATTCGAAGATGCCATCTTGCAATATGCCAATAAACTCGAGGTCAAGATTATACAGTAAGTTTACGTACTGAAGAATCGAGCATCTGGAAGCTCATAATTTTACAACTAACATTCCTTAAGGGGCTATTCATAAACCACGTAGACTTTTTTGGGGGGAGGGGGGTTTGACCAAAGTCTACGCTCCGTACAAAATTTAAAAAAATCGTATGGAGAAAAGTCTACGAGGGGGGAAAGGGGGGGGTTGAGATTTTCAAAATGAGTCTACGTGGTTTATGAACAGACCCTAAACAGTAAACCTGCTCACATGAACACTGACGCCACATAGCGGACGAATTCTGATCGAATTTCAACACCACCCGAAAGGCCTCATTCAACCGAACATCATTGTCGGAGCCGTCAATTTGCTGTATGTCAAGGATCTCGAGATTCAGGTTATAAAGTAAGTTTACATGCACACTTGCGCCGCGTAGTAAGATAACGTTTGCAAAAAAGCTAAGACAGATAATTGCCTTCGATAACTTGCCCATGGAAGGTAATTATTTAAGCTTTCATGCGAAAAACTTCCACGCCCTTGCGAGAGGCCTTCCGGAAATTAACCAGAACATTCGCCATGGCGGACAAAAACATGCGTATAGGCATGTTTTTGAGTTCATTCTTCGTTTTATTTATCAATTATTCCTCAGTTTTCGCGACAAAGTTGTTGGAGTAGATCTTACGCTTCAGGTTGACCCAGAAACTCTCGATGGGATGCAGCTGGTGGACGTTGGGCGAGTTCACCGACTTGGGTATTATATCGATAGTCAGGCGCTCCAACTCCTCCAACGATCGCTTCGAGTAGTGGGCCAACGACATATCCAGCCAGAACACCACGACTTTGTCCTTATGGTATTTCTTGATGAACGACGCAACTTCCGGCAGGCATTTCGTACTATAAATTTCCCAGTTCACGGTCAGTCCTGAGCGAAAGAAGAGCGGCTTCTCGCTGATTGTCAGCCACAGCAGCACCTTCTTGGGGAACTTGATGTGTGAAATGAACTTCACCTCGGAGCTCACTTCCTTCGTGGAGGAAGTAAAATACGAAGTTCCCTGCCAGTCGTTGCCATCCAGGGTGAGACAGGTCTAGTCGTCCATCACCACAGCCACTTTTCGATTCACCGGGAAAATCGAGTTGACAAGCTTATTCAGCTGCTGCCGCTGCGTCATTGCCTGCAGCTCCGAAACCAGTGGACGCGAAATCCGCTTCCTGACATGTATGTTCATGTTCGCCAAGTACTTTTTCACTGTTTGGCCGGTTGAACCGGGCTTTCTTTCGATGCTCTGATTGTTGTTTAATAGTTCCAAGATGTTGTAGATGCCAGAACGGGCGTATCCGGCGTCCGTTTTCTACGCCATTCTTTGAATGCGCACACTTTTGAACGGAGTTACTTCACTGTTTTTGCCATCACGGTTAGAGTTCGACTGATAGAGCTGTCAATTTTTTTCTGCTGACTCATGGATCACTATGATTGATGCTGCATGGGCAGTTTCTTCAGAACGGTGAAGGTAGAAAAATCGGAATTTTGTCATTTTTAATGCAAACGTTGCTGAACTTTGTTTACCACCTTGAAGGCCATCTACTGAACAAATTTGCTGAAAGTCACTTCTACGAAGGATCACGAGATATTATCTGATCACACAATAAAGGAATACCCATATATATTTGAGACCACATCAGGAATCTGCATGTCGGGTTACTGTACTTTGTTTCTCAAAGATTTATGCAATTTGTGAAAAATGCAAATCAATAAAACAAAATCAAAAGAAAATACGATTTTCGGTGGTTGTGGGACCCAAGCTAACGGAAACGGACAAGGAGCTTCGGGTCTTAAAATCTCTGTCGACCAGTGTTATTGCTCGACAGGTTTTCAAGATGTTATCAATCAGTTGTAAATGTTTGCGATTTATTTCCAAATACAGATATTAAATTTAAATAACAGAAGTCTCATATGCAGCAACGAACAAATTACAAAATCGCTTGCTAAATCTAATTATTGCTTGATTATCCGAACCAAAGCTAAATGAATTGAGCCTCAGAGGTACCACGAAGCTGGATCAGCCCAGGCAGTGAGTCTCATAGTCCATATTTTGTGGTAAAATCCTAATTGATCTTTACTGCAGGTTCCCCCAAAATGATCCGTGAGTGGCCAATATATCCAATGGCTTTCTAAAGTCGATCAAAATCATAATTATGAAAAATCATCAGCTGCCGCACGGCATGTTTTCGAGTAAAATCGTTAATGGCCTCTACTACAGGTTTCCCCGGAGACATTCCGGTGGTGCCGAGAGTGGTCAATGTATCCAATGGCCTTCTGAAGTTTATCAATATCATATATATGAAAAATCATGGCGAGAGAGCTGCCGCACGTCATGTTTTGGGATAAATGCCTAACTGGTCCCTACTACAGGTTCCTCCGGGGACATTCCGTTAGTGACCAATATGGTCAAGAATCCACTTTAAGTTTGTGAATAAAAACCAAGCTGGTACCAACTGCTGGTATCGTTCTTTGTAGTTTACGCAGCAACACTTCTGAGTCTTGAAGATTCTATATGATTATAGGCTAAAGCTGAAAATCATATAGTTGATTGCTGATTTAAACTGAAAAACAAAGCAGAAATCAACGGTTAGGATTAAGTAACGTGATGCAAATTATCATATCTGACAACAAGATTTTCGAAAAATTTCCCCCATTTTTAGCTGAATAATTAAGGAACAAAGTAGGTTGCAAAGATCGACCAAAGCTGCTGGAATCTTTCATTAGGAAATATAGTTGTAACAGTTGTGTCGCAGCAAAGCCAAGGTCAAGTTAATCACCTTTCTTCATGCATCTTAATAAGTTATAATCCTAAGAAAAATCAATTAAAATTCAAGACCTAGTTTTCGGTTGGCATATCATACAAGTACCGTAATAAATCTAGTTTGATTCCAAACTGCTGCCATAAAATGATCCACATCTCGTATTTCGCACCATGACAATGCAAGTGCGAAACCCTCGGTCTATATATCGATAGTTTGCTAAAGTAGAAGACAAAACGCAAGAGAGTGCCGTCCATATTTTCTCGCACATTCGAACGGCCATCAGCAACAACCCTCACCAACCAACGGTGAGAACAAGAACGATGCACAACAACAGTCATCAGGCTGATACTCAAACATCACACACCCGACGACACTCTCTCGCGCAGTGTACCCTTCTTCAGTATATATGGTTCAATTCACCGCGAGAGAAAAGCTGGCACCCGCGCTCGGGAGGATCTCCATGTATCCCTCAAATGGTGAACAACTATCAGAAAATCGATTTTTTCGGTCTCCGGAGTGGAAAGGAACGAGCAGGGGAGGAAAAATCGAATCGAAACAGGAAGATGGTTACAAAATCATGACGACGACGACGACGACATGAAAGTTAATTTTTTCGCATATTCACCCAACAAACTGCACGCAGGATGACCGTTGGCCGCATCACGAATCCAATCGGATCGAACGCACCGCCAGCTTTGCCGCCTCCGTAGGCGCCGCCGCTGAAATCCATCATTTTCGTTATATGCTCCGTTTTGAGGCCTTTGGCTGAACCCTGGTCCAATCGGAGAAAAAGAAAACTTCCTCTTACACGGGGAAGTCGGTCTGAACTCGATTCGAGCTGTCACTATCGACTACTCCAGAGGATATTCCACGTTTCTGCAATCGGAGTAATTCACTTCAAGAGACTTATTTTCGCACTTTTGCACACACTTGAAAGGTCGATCGCGAACGCACTTTCAACTATTGCCCGTTATCACACGCCAATGGCCTTCGGAACGTTTTTCCACGCACTTGCAAAACGAAACTGACTGGTGACAGTGATTATCCAGGAGTGGAAAAGCTGTATATTCTCCCGATGGAGAACGAGCGGGATGGCTCGCTTTGAGCTCCCCCGCAGTGGGATCCGTCAGCACCGCTTCCATCCACCCGCGCCTACTCTGGTTTGAGGGGTTGGTGTGGGTGACAGTCTCTCGTGAGTTCCTCCTGTAGAACAAATTTATTGAGGGAGGCATTCCTATATTCTACTACCGCGCACGAGTTCGGGTGACATTGAGCCATGGTTTTGCGTTTGCTGGCATTGATGGGTATACAAACAAATCATTTTTGCGAGGGATCTATGGGCTCTCTTTCGTCGATTGAGAAACTGTGAGTTGAGTCCCCTGAGGTAAACGAGATGCTAGATGGTATTTAGAACGAGTGATCTATCTTTCGTTAGAAGACAACGATTTAAATCAGCGGTTTCAGAGCCATGTTTTATGGTGTTTGACATGTCACTTTATCATTTCTATTATATTCCTGGGCAATGGCAAAACCTTGAGGTAGTTTAACTTCAACTATCAGGTCCCAGTGCTGGTCTGGTTCTTTACCATTTTGGAAAGAAGCACACAAGTGTTGCCAGATCAGTGGAAATGCAGTGAAAATCCTCTAGTACTTCTCACCGATAAATATTATTGTTCTGAGATGGTGATCAATGGTCAAGTACAGAATTTGCAAATAGTAGAAATGCTGCAATTGATCATATAGAATCAGTTGAAAAAGCTGAAATAGTTTCGAATCAAATCGAAACAAATCAGCACACTTTTGGAAAGCATTACCAGATAGGGGAACTGTTCCATTATTCATCTCATGATCCATTATTTATATAAATCGGAAATGTAGGATTGATGTATCAATCAATTCAGTGCCAAAATTAGATTAGGGCGAATCTGCTTTTGTAAACAACGGCTGTCGTAGTCATTTTCTCTTGAACAAATGGTCACTAATAGAAATTAAGCACTCTTTATGAAAAAGGAGCTTTATCTCTATCCGATGATATTTTCAATTTGAAGGAATTGTATTCAATTTCCAATGAATTAGCAGACAAAGTGTTTGTTTACAAAAGCAGATTCGCCCTAATCAAATGTTCACGCTGAATTGATTCCTTTTGGGGCTTGCTTTCAACAAAAAATAAAAATAATTAAAATTAACAATGAATAAAAAGCACCGACAAACCGACATGAATGCCAATACAAAATGTCTTAATATTTCTGTTCAAATCATATTAGTGACATCTATCTTCGTGTTCGCTGAGATCGTTTATTGAAGCCACGAACACGCTAGGGAATTTGATGAGATGGTTCATGTCTGAGCTATTCTGGGTACATTTATTTGATCTAGATCAAATGATTCTATGGGTTTTGACAGATGGGATCACTGCACATTTGAATCGGTCGTTATGGATTCATGATCAATAGTGAAGATTGAGTTTCATGTCGGTTTGTCGGTGTAAAAAGTACGAAATCAGAAATGACATGAAAATGGAAATGGTAACCTTAGATGCTATACTTTTATCGAAATCTTTTAGCGTGAAGCGATTTTGCTTATTTAATTTTAGGAACATTCTAGTTTTGAAGAAAACGTATTCCGGTTTAACATTGTTTGCGGCGTGAGTGATCGAGTGAGCTCAGGAAAAAAAAATCTCTCAGCGGAAGTCTAAATACATACTACTAAATACGTGCAATGATCGTAACGAACATGTTGCGATAATGGAAGTGTAAATATAGTACAAATATCCAATTAATATAAGTATTATGTTTATGCGGAGCTTGTTGTAAGTGAAAGTGTTTACGTTTGTCAGTTAGGCCCTAATGAAAAATTTGTGTCGTATTCCTAAATGAAGCCTGCTATCTCTAACATTTGCCCGTTTGTAACAAAGCATAACGTTTGTCGTCACAGTCGCTTTGTCAAACATTTCCGTGAGAGTAAATGATATAAGAAATGCACATTGCTAATCTAAGCATGAGCATGATTGGCCGCCCCGAGGTTGCTACTCCGTTATTGCCAGATCAGCTGTTATTACACAGGAACCAACAGATGATGCTTGGGACTAACATACTTCTTCAATGTGTAAAAACTGACGATCCCAAACTAAGGCAATACCGGCGCTGGCCCCGCCCGGATACACGTCAAGTAAGGAAATGGTAGGAATATGTTGACGTAATACTCGCTTTATTAGAAGCCGCGATGTCCCCTGCACTTCCACGAGCAATCACTGGGGTTTTGGATAACAAGATTGGGTAGCAGCAGGGTTTGTTTTGGTAAACGATAAGCTCTCAAGTGAAAAATTTGAAAATTAGTACCGATTTCCGATTTGAACCGATTTAATCCAACAGTAAGGATGCTATTGGGGCCACTCACAAAGAGTGATAGTAGTTTTCCATTTGGAAACTAGCAGATGTTTTATCATACTGGAAAACCGTTTTGGATCGATTTAAACCAACAGTAAGGATGCTATTGGGGCCACCCACAGCGTGTGATAGTGGTATTTTATTAGGAAAACAAGGCAATTAATCTCAACGCCTGAGAACCAACATGAACCGATCTTCACCAACAGTACGGATGCCACTGGAGTCACTTACAAAATGGGTCGACACATCGACAGCGAAAGCAATTGTCAACGACCACTACGTCGACGATTACTTGGCAAATTTTTTCTCATGGGAGCAGGCAGAAAGGTGACACGCGATGTACGATTGGTGCACGGCAACGGTGGCTTCAAGCTGCACAACTGGCGGTCAAATGGTGACGCGGTCCTAGAAAAGCTGGGAGAGGTACAGCTTGAATCGGAAAAGCAGATTAATTTGGGGTAGTGGGCCATATTTTGATCGCAATAGAAAGTAGTTCCTGAGACCTATTTTTTTACGGCATCCGGAGAATGAATGGCCTCTTCCGAGGGATCCAGTTTCCGCTACCAGTGAAGAAATGCTTGAAGCGATCTTTCGCCATCGTTCTTCCAAACCCTAGATAGATCTTGCCCGGATCTCTTCCTGGAGTCGATTACTACAAGCTACAGCGTACGCTCTTCGATTCCTGAATAATTCCAAGGAGTGGCCGGTGCGCCCAGGGCAGTTATCGCAAGTGAACTGCAACTAGGAGAAGAAACTATCTTCAAATTGGTACAATGGGAAAGGTATCCAGATGAGGTCGTTGCGCTGACCGACAAAGCACCTAACTAGAGCGGACAAGAGATCATCGGGAAACGTAGTTCAATTTTCTAACTGATGCCGATGCTGGACAACAGTGGCCTGCTGCACGAGAGAGGTCGGATCGATTCTGCCGACGATGTAGGATATAACGTTTGCCACTCCATCATCCTCCCGAAGAAAAATCGAGCTACGGAGCTGATGGGACTAGATCTCTATCAACGTTGCCAGCACGGAAATTAAGAAACGGTAGTGAATGAGATTCTCCAGCTCTACAATATCCCAGGACTTCGATCGGTGGTCAAGAAAGTTAGCCGAGACTGCGTGATATGTAAAGTCCACCGGGCCAGGCTTGCAACTCCACCGATGGCAACGCTTCCTCCGGGGCGTCTAACCAACCACGAACGAGCCTTACATCGGGGTAGATTACTTCGGGTCACTGGTAGTGAAGCTGTGAAGATCCAACGTGAAGCGGTGGATCGCACTGTTCATGGGCCTAACAGTACGTGCCATTCAACTCGAAGTCACGTATTCACTGTCGACGGAATCCTGCATCTCCTGTGACCGTCGATTCGTGGGCCGCCGAGGTACACCCACTGAGTTCTTCAGCGACAACGGGACCAATTACCAGGGGCTGATTGAGTGCTACGATACCAGATAAGTCAAGGACTGTCCTCGACGTTCACCACCACCAACATCAAGTGGAACTTTATACCACCGGGAATACCGCACATGGGTGGAGCGTGGGAACGTGTGGTTCAATCGGTGAAGGCAGCCATGCAGTAAGCATATTCATAAGTTCGTTGGCTTCGTTCAACTCCTTAACTGGTTTCGCGAAATGGCACGATTCTAGATCCTGCCAAAACAGAGTGTCACCTTCGTCACTTTCGGAGGGAGGGCAGCAGGCTCTTCTGAAGGCATTCTCCTTTATCTATTTGGCCGTTGATGGTGCCGGTTGTTATGTACGGCTTGCTGAATTTGCCGCACCCACAGATCAACTGCCACACCAAGAACTTCTTGCTGAATTTGTCGACTTTCTTCTTCCGGAACTTCTGCAAAACATCCAGGCGGGACTTGCCGACTCCAAGCTGGGGATCTGCTTGGCGTTCACTTTAATGTCCGTCTCGTCGTCCATTACGATGCACTTCGGCTGCACCAAACAAGCGTGGAGTTTCGCCACCGTATTCTCTTCACGTAAAAAAACACGCTTTAAGAGCATATTAGTAGAACGATTCTAATTGGAAAACAAGGAAAATTTAAATAAAAACTTCAATTGAACACTTTTTCTGACACTGAAAAAGTCTGTAAGTCGCAGATGAAATAGGTCTATCTGTCAAAAGATAAGCTTTCTGTAGCGGAATTTAACAGAATTTATTCGCGTTTACTAGTGATAGTTTAAAAAAGTTGTTTCAGTTGTTTTTGAGAAAAAGTGATCAAGTGCGTGTTAATTTCAATTTTCCTAGGTTTCCAATCACCGTATTCTGTTTATCGGTTCGGTTAGGTGCGTTCATTAAGACATGAAGTTCGGTCCACTTCATTGTCTGCTGTACGAATCAGACGAAAGAATTGACCTTCTTGACCACGCCCCGATTCGAATGGTGATGATGATGATGATGATGATGATGATGGTCCCGCCACTTACCCCAACAAAGGTTTGAGCTTGACGATTCTATCTATTAGAGAATTTATTTAAAACAATTCAACCAGTTATGCAAAACCAAAAAACGAACTGATTGTCTCTACAGATATAAACTTCTTCCAAAAACTGTCTCAGTTTGCTTTTACAGCGATATAATTGTGAAAAAGCTATTGATGTCAACCGTTTTCAATATGCCTCGCAAATTGACCTACAGCGATCAGAAAAATTTACTACAATTCAAATCACAGAATCCTAGTAGAAAGGACATTATCAAAAATACAATCCAATATCCGATCTTGCCCGCTACCGGAGTGAGGTTTCAACACTAACGGAACTGCCACCTTAGTTTTGGGCTGACCAAGGATATCCCTGCCAACAAGTGGAAATCGAGAATATTTCCAAACCGAAAAATCCTGGACCGGCCCTAGTCAAACTTTTTACTTCTTCAACCACAACAGAACTGACAAAGAATTCCCCGACAAATCAGCCAGACAACCCACTACTATTTCATGGCATCTTCTCGCATCAAAGGCCAATATTTTTTTTTGTAAATTCAAAAGAAGTCCTTTATACCTGTATACCGCGCGCGAGGTCTCAAACTTTTGAAGACTACACAAAAATGAAGACTACTTTAAATTACAATAACAAAATAAAAACTTTAAATCCATCATCATCATCAAGGCGAAAAATATAGTTTGTTTGTGCCCCATGACAAATATAAAACATTTAACAATAAACCATACAAAAATATCCGTTATAATAACATCGTCAAGATACAAAATTAGTCAAGAATAAAAAGTTATCAGAGTAGCTGTTTCAAAAGGCAGCTTTGATGTGTGAAATACATTGTCTCTTAAAATCTGTTAGTGTTGCTGCACGTTTGATGTGTATAGGCATCGAATTGAAAACATTTATACCGTTTAAAAAACAACGAATTTTGTGATGGCTCCGTACAAAAATATGGTGTTCTAACATCATCCGCGTTTCTAGTGTTATATCTATGAATATCACTTCCTCTTTCAATTCGATTACACAAATATCGAGGCAGCAAACCGTTTATTACTTTAAAAATGAACACCATTGTCAAATACACAACTCTCTGCTTCACCGATAGCCACTGTAGGGCATCTAACAAAAAGAGGAGGAAGTGAACCTGTTACATCTCAAGATCAAACGCATTATCTTATTTTGCAAACGCTGTAATCTCGATATTTGTGTTTGATTAGCTAAAAACAAAATGGAAGGGCAAAATTCAATGTGAGGAGAGATGATAGATTTGTACAATTGTATTTTACTAGCAATAGTTAAATCGTTTTTAATCGGCAGAGAATACCGTACTTCTTGGCTATTTTCTTGATGACATCGTCAATGTGAGAGTCAAATTTTAATCTATCATCAATAATCACGCCAAGATATTTAATCTCACGAACGCGATAAATTGTTACATCATCAATTTTAACAGAGACGTCTTCATTAACTCGATTCCGCGAAATTACCATGAATTTAGTTTTACTTACTGTTTAATTTCAACTGTTTGTACTTTAACCATCTACTTAGAGAACGTAAATCTGCATTCAAATGTGAAACGGCCTCCTCGAGGCTTTTAGGTGCAATGAACAACACGGTATCATCAGCAAAAGATTAACATCACAAAATCGCAAGACTCGTCGCATGTCATTAATATATAGAATGAATAAAATGGGCCCTAATACACTCCCTTGTGGTACGCCAAGGCCGTTCTCCGCAGGGCTCGACACGGAATCATTAAAAGCCGTCCGTTGAGTTCTGTCAGACAAATAGCTTTCGAACCATCTGTATGCAGAACCTGAAAATCCAAAGCGCTTGATTGATTTTAACAACAAGGGCCAAGAAATCGTTTCAAAAGCGCGTTTCAGATCCAAAAAAACAGCAACAATCGTATCTTTACGCTCTACATTTTCTTTCCATTTTGCTAAAACTAAATTTAACGCTGTTTCACAAGAATGACCTTCGCGATATCCCGATTGTTCCGGCGCAATCAAATTATTACTATTTAAATACTTTAACAGCTGGCCTTTACAACAAGTTCCAAAATTTTCTCTAAAGTGTGCAACATGTTAATAGGACGAAACTCTTCGGCTTTCATCGTTCCAGCGACTTTTTGAATGGGAATAACTAAAGATTCTTTCCAAACTTGTGGCACGTGCCCAGTTTGCAGCGATTCATTAATAAGGTCCAGCAGGTTGTTTCCGATGACATTAAAGCAATCTTGTACTACTCTTGCAGTTACGTTATCCACTCCAGCCGTTTTGTTCAAAGAAAAGCAAATAGATTTAAGATCCTCTAACGTTATTGGGTGAAAACTTTCAAAACTACAGTTAATATTAATCGGCTGTTTTATTTCGTCTGGCTCATCTACTAAATCAATGGATTGATTGATTGACAAAATACTATCGACGAAATATTCATTAAATCTACATGCAATGGTGTCCTCTGACTGTTCTAATGTGCCATTGAAGGTTATGGATCGCGGTTTGCAATTACTAGGTTTTAACAAAGATTTCAAAATTTTCCATAACTCTTTGCTGTTGTTTTGATGCAAATCAATTTTCCTCTGAATATATTCACAACGAGTTTCTTTAACGCATTGCGAATATTTGTTACGCGCGACTTTGTACCTATTCAAAAAGATATTTCTATTAGTTCTACGCCATTTTTTGTACAGCTTCACAGCAAAAAATAATGAAAATTACATGTGATGTAAACGTTCATATGACAAAAATATATCGATGTAATTAATTCCTCTAGTAAATTTTAAATAAAAAATAATTCACCTACCTGGAGCATTGACAAACATTGAAAAATACGAGTACTTTCATTGGAACATACATTAGTGCACGTTCCAACAACAATAAATCTCACTGAACACGTTTTACAATGCCTATGAATTTACATGATCGTGTAAATATAATCCTTCTAAAATTGTTTTGTTTTCGAATAAGCTTCTATGCTACTTATTTCGTTTAGCTGTCATTCAGTGTTCATCAGCGGAGAGCAAAAGAGGACTGTGGCTTCTAAAGCAGTTTATATTCGGTTACTTGTTAAAAAGTCAAAAGTAAATGAAGTAACAACTGTCGATTTGTGTGAAGCAGATTTTATTGCCGTTTCAGAATTCATACCGTTTTGAGCTGTTCACTGACAATAATATATTCACAAACATAATCAATACACGGACTCACCCATCACAGCAACCTTAATCTTTTTACTATATAAATATAAATATAATGCCAAGTTGGATGAAACTTACCAGTTTTTGGAACGTTTTTGATAAACATTTTATCAGGTTAAAAACTTGAACCCCAGCTGAATATTTTTTTTTAAGAAATGGATGACGTATAATTTATTTAAATTTTTTTTCATTAGTTACAATTTTTCCTGCCACTTGACGCTAATTTCGTACATGTTTGCGGAAATCATTGGCCTAGTTATTACCCCAACTAATAACTTAATTATTAGTTGGGGTAATAACTAGCCAAATGTTTTCAATCGAGATTCTTATCTCTTCCGCTCTGACGTGAAAAATACATTTGGATGTAATAATCAACGATGCAAGTATCTGAAGTAGTTCATGTAAGATTCAATCGAGCAAATACTACAAAATGTGATTTTCAAGTCGTGTAATTTTTTAACTTCATGTGATGATAAAGTTAATTGCATGCTCTTTATATGTGCATGAAAATAGATTGAAAATTACAAAATAATTTTAACTGTGTTGTCTCTTTTACGTTTGAGACGCAAAAGATCAGGAATGGTTCAGATTGCGCTTGAAATAATCCCTAACCATCCTTGCGTTCACGGGGTCGGTCGTCTTCGCTTTTCTTCCGCTGCCAGCTCTCCGTCTGGTCGTCTGGGTCTCCATTCATGATCCATCTGTGGGACTGGCCTGGATTTTCCACTCTTGTGTAGATGTATGCCCCGGCCTTGTGGCCTTGCTGAACAGGTCACTTTTAATTCTTCCTTATGAAAACAACCAGGTATTTTTAAATAAGTATTGAATTAGGCTAAGTAAGTTTTCTGTTTACCTTTGTGCTATTACGTGTAGGCTAATAAATTTAGGTTCCCTTCAATTTGGTCGTAGATCCTATTTTAAGAGAGGTTTAAGTTCAATTTAGGAAATAACTCACTCCAGATAAGTCTAACCTTCTTAGCAACAAATTTAACTTTAAGTAGATAATAATTTATAGGATTAACTAACGATAATGATAACTCAGAAATATTGAACACTAGTCCATTGTTGTTCTTTTCAATTTTTCTTTTTCGTCACCCTTTGGGGACACTACGGCCGGTCCTTCTCCCAGTCGGTAGGTGTGGCTGACGTTTGCAGTCTAGCCATCCAGGGTTGGACTAGGCTCGCTGGCCGACGTTGCGCACTCAATAAGAGGTAAAAGATCACATGCATCGTATTGTCCAGTAATTTACCAGCCGTTAAAAAGACAAAAGACCAGCATTGCCATATAGTTCGGCATCTGAAAATTTCAAAGAATCAGCAATACCGTAGAGCATGACACATTTTACAGTTTTCTTTGGATTACATAAAGTATTCCAAATATAGAACGGCTTTTCAAACTCCTCGAACAGATGTGCTTTAATCATTGAAGAAAAAAAACCCAAAGATTTGTTTTGCTTCTGATGTGGTTTGGAAATAAATCCAATTAATTGGACTGGCTATCAATCCGTCCGTAACTTCAATAAGCTCGGTATTTATAGAAACCGTGAAGACCAGCGATCGCCTCGCGTCACCAAGAAGAATGACCTGCATTTCCAATTTACCCGAGACAAAAATTCAAACTCATGTGCAAAATAGTCGCTCGAGTCACATAGGTTCTGCTTTCGGATTGATAATTGTTTGTGCAAACATCCTTCCATTTCGGTGAAGGTTATCACCCTTCGCTGGCCTTGCTCGCCTCATAAAGCGGAGAGTTCGCGTATGTTTTTTTTTTTTTTTTTTTTGGAAATCCTGCTCGGTCTGATGATCTTTTTCGGTTCACAGACGACGTTTAAAAAGGGTGAACTTTAAATTGTCTGAAACGGTTTGCCTTTTTCAGGTGAGTTAGAGGGTTTCTTGCCAACAGTAGACGTCTTCTGTGGTTTACTGTGAGTGTAAAACGAAAGATGGGAGAGGCGTTTATTTTAATTAAATAAGCACTTTTGCCCATTTGAAATGTTGATAGTGAGTTGTTCGGGATGAAATAAAGACGCTGTTAAACATAGACCCGCGAAATTGTAATCAGTTCAACGAAAGTTGCCAGATTTGTTCTTTTTTGGTCAAATATGTTTGTTTGCTCACATCGTTCGTTTGAATACGTCAGATTAACAGCAACAAGTCTTTTTTTTATTTTCGCGGAAACAGAGGGAATGTATGTAGAGCAAACAAATAATCAGCGATGATGTCTTCTAACTTTCTCGTGCCGCTGCCCAGAGAGTATCTCTCAAGTAAAAGTGCACAGAGGCCACCGTATCTGTGGAACAAAAAAAATTCTTCGAAAAATAGCATCGCTGGAACAAACAAAACCGAAAGCTTACCGTTGTTGCATGGAAGCCGACCGCTAAAATCTAATGTTTTAATCAAAAAACAATACGAAGGGTCACACATTTGTTTTTAAATACTTTCTAATGAAGCACCTGTTTATCCACATTGCAATAGTGTTGCCCTATTTTCATTTTTAATTTTAATCTATTTAAGAACCCAGGAGGCTGATTGGCTGAAGATATAAATCGAGTTTGACTTTTGAAAACGACGTATAAACTTTTACAAACAATTATTCAAAGATCAATTTGGAAAAACTTAAATCACAGACACACGTTCGACTTCATCTCATTAACGTGTGTTAAAACATTGCTTATCTTTTGACAGATATGTATACATATGCCTAGTATTCAAGCACCACACTGACGAAATTATACAAGCCAACTTTTCCAGATTTCAGCTGTTACAAAAAATGTGATGGAACTTTTTCACATTTTAAAACCACAAAATTGGAACCTACTGGAATAATCTATATTCTGCAAGCCATGCTACCAACGATGGACCGTTCACCCTTTGTCAGGCTTACTCCTGGCACGCAATCTTGTTTTCATCCTAGCGGGCAGAAAGAAAATAAGTCATTTAATCAGCGTGACTCGCTCATTACCTTTTGCGGTTGCTTCGGCTGATGCTTCTCCGAGTGCGGTGACAGCGAAGCGTGATAAGACTGTACGGTGGATGGTTGTTTTTTGAGAACTTTTGTCGAGGGGTTATCAAACTTACACGCTTGCCATTTTTCGGTGGCTTTTTTTTTTGTTTGCTTTCAAAATTTGCAAGCAACTGAACACAACAGCAAATACCAGTTCAAACCGAAATTACGCATTTAATCTACCGTTCGAAAGGTTTGAGGAGTATGAAAAATAAAGGTGCCACCTCCGGTAAGGTTCAGAGAACTTTGTTTTTCCCGAAAAAAAATGTAATTTACGTTGTTAAAAAATAACTGCAAAAAACAAAGGCTGTTCAAACGACTTAACTACTTTTATCAGTATTGCATTTGTTTGTGTATTTAATAGAACATCCATTGCAGGCAATAATATTATGGAAGAAATCTGTTTTCTTCAAATAAAACATTCCTTCGATGGTACGAATTCAGCTTTAATCCGGGACCTAGAAAGCTCTGATAGCTCTACTTCAGATCCAGCCACCCATTTCAGAACGTCACGCCCATTCCAAGGAAACTTTCACATACAATAAGCTCTGCATGTAAACATAACCGATGTCACTTAGATAAGAGTACAGCAACGCACTTCTAGATTTGAAAATGTAAAATTTCCAAACCAGTCATCAAATATTTGGTATTATTTGAAAAAGGTTTTTTTTTTATAATCGGATGAATCTCACCAAAGACCAAAATACATGAACAACAACTTACGTTGCTAAACCACCCGTTTTATATGCAACCAGCTCACTCTGTTCACCAAGTGGTGAGTGCATCTGAAATTAGGTACCAGTCTCGCGAGAGCGCTTACACGATTGCTTCGTTCATTGCTTTTAACCAGCAGGTGGCCGTTATTTACATTGCTCTGGTTTTGTTTTTATTCTTTATTCTTTTTGAACAATTTTTCATTCCACAATCCGCTAATAATCATAAACTTTAAATCGAGCTTCAAAACTGCTAATAATCATCAGTTTACTAAAAGGAAAGCGGGAAAACGCTCTTCCTTTCTTTTATAACATGGAAGTTCCTTCAAAAACCAATCGGGAATATGTAAAGATTTGGCCACACCAGTGAGCAAAGCTCGTTCAGAATCACTTTGGTACACTAAAGGTATTAGTTTCGGACGGAAACACGATAATTTCTCAATTCTCCAAGAACATTGTAACGGAAAAAGAAAACGTCTTCTTCGCTCTAAAGCACAGCCTACTCATTGATCAGTTTAGAAATTACCTTTATTACTGCAGAAGTAAACATTAACATTGAAAGCACAGAATCTACTTGAGCTTCTATGAAATCCTCATGGTTTAAATCGTTGGCATCACTGTCAAATTTACCATACTAGAGCTAAAGTTTTTAAAAGTCATTACTCGAACTTTTTGCCTGGTCTTATTAATGCGCGCATTAAAAATAAAGCGACTATTTGTGGATGGATGGTTGAACGGAAAAAGGCAGACAGTTTCAAAAATTCTTCTAATTCCTGCCGCTCCGCATTCCGGCAATTAGCCAGAACTTTGCACAAAGGAGAAAAAAAGATGCTTGTAGGCGTATTCTTCAATTCCTTGGTCGCCATTTTGATCAAATCATCCCTCTTTTTGGCCACGAAATTATTTGAATGCATATTCAAATAGGCCTCTTCAAATTGGCCCAGAACTTCTCAATTGGGCGGAGCTGGGGCACGTTGGGTGGGTTGGCATGCTTGGGCGGCACCGGAAAGCCCAACCGCTGCATTTCCTCCGCCTGCTTCGAATAGTGAAGCGACGCTAGATCCGGTAAAATCACCACGTTGTCATTCTTGTGGTACTTTTTAATTAAGGTGAATCGCTGCTCCATGTATTTTTTCTTTTATCTCGCTCTCGCAAACTCACCTTGCTATTTCAAATTGATAAATCTCGATTGTTAGTGAATGAACATCGAATCGAACTGTATCAGATTGCTCACAGCAAGTAAGCATACAAACTGATGTGATTAAAATTTTAATATCTAGTACCAACTCTGAGTTATATCAATTCTAAATGCTGAGGTAATGACTGTCATCAAGAATGATAAGGAGGCAACTTCTGGGAGACTCTTCGTACTGTGGATCGTGCCGTTCATTGCCAGCTCCGACAAAAAGAAGAGGGGACGTGAAATTGTGAGCCACAGCATCACCTTCTTTGAGAAGGTGCCAGAATCTTGTAGATGTTTCCTCGATCGTATTAGGTCGGCGCGTGGCAACATGATAACTTTCCGAACGACTTATAATGTGGTCATATTTTCCCTAACTGTTTAACTTCGGACTTTTGACTTGATAGTGACTTTAAATTGAATTTATCGAACAAATCGATTTGGAATTCAACTAAATGGAAATATTTATTGATGTAAAGCTAAACCTTGCTCAACTTTGTTGGTTCCACATATTTGCTTCAAATATTTTAGCTTGGTTCAAGAATAGGAATTGAAATTTATTTCCAAAACTTATACACTGATTTTAATAAAGGGTGTCCACGATGAAATTGCCACACTATGACATTGCTCTAACTTTTTAACCATTGGGTAGAATTTAATGAAAATTTGGGTGGAATTAGTTCATAGTGCATTTACATCCTGCAAGTTTTAAAGTCCTGTGATCAAAACTCGCGGAAATGGAGTCGAAAGAACAGCTCGTGCGTGATAAAATCTTGCGCATTCATCACGAGAACAAGCATCTCTCGCATCGTTCCATCGCTAAAACGTTGGGAATCGCGAATTCCACGGTGTCGCGAGTGATTAAGCGGTTCGAGGAACGGTTGACCACCGATCGGAAGCCCAGAAGTGAAGGAAAAAGTATTCCGTACAACACCAAAAATCACAACCGCGTAGTTGGGGCCTTCAACCGAAATCCGAACGCCTCCGTTCGGGATGTGGCTAAGAAGCTGCACCTAAGCCGAAGTTTTGTCCAGAAGGCCACAACTAAGGCTGGGCTTCGAACGTTCAAGGTACAAAAGGCCCCTAATCGCGACGAGAAGCAGAACAAGTCCGCCAAAACCCGTGCCAGGAAGTTGTACCTCAACATGCTGACGAAAGTTGAATGCTGCATCATGGACGACGAAACATATGTGAAGG
Organism: Aedes japonicus; assembly: GCA_034211315.2. Taxonomy (NCBI): domain Eukaryota; kingdom Metazoa; phylum Arthropoda; class Insecta; order Diptera; family Culicidae; genus Aedes; species Aedes japonicus. Next base: position 28,421 of record JASCZW010007708.1, read on the forward strand.
CCGACTTCAAACAGATCCCCGGCAACCTGTTTTTCACGGCCAAGGATAAGTTCAGCGTTCCGGAGCATGTCCGCACTCAGAAGATGTCCAAATTTGCGAAGAAATTCCTGGTTTGGCAAGCCATCTGCACGTGCGGGAAGCGGAGTGCACCCTTCGTGACCCAGGACACGATGAACAGACAGGTGTACATAAAAGAATGCCTCCAGAAGCGGCTGCTTCCTCTCCTGAAGGCCCACAACGTCTCAACAATCTTCTGGCCGGATTTGGCCTCATGCCACTACTCCAAGGACGTGCTGAAGTGGTATGCGGACAATAAGGTCAATTTCGTGCCGAAAATGTTCAACCCTCCCAACACTCCGGAGCTCCGCCCCATCGAGAAGTACTGGGCGATTATGAAGCAGCACCTTCTTAAACGACCTAAGGTAGTGAAGACAGTCGAGGAATTGAAGAAAGTATGGGTTTACATGCAAAAAACGGTTGATTCACAGGTTGTGCAGAATCTTATGGCCGGGGTTAAGGCCAAGGTGCGGGCATTTGCGTATGGACTGTAAATAAAATACGAGTAAAATGGTAAAATGAAGTTTAATAGTTATTTCTTAATCCCTGAAAATTTGATGGCAATCGGATGATAACTCGAATTTTGCGAATCAATTTTGTGTGTGGCAATTTCATCGTGGACACCCTTCATGATAGCAATATGCTTCTTACGACCTATTGAAAATTTGCTCTAGTTTTAGTCGCTTTTTACCTTTTTTTTTTTTTCTTTTCTGTAGAGCCAAAAAACAACTGCATCCATTCATAAGGATTATTGTTGCATGACCCATATTTGATTTGGTGCAAGTCAAATATCCTGTCACAATTAAGGTGTGATGGACATTGATTGACATAGCCCGTGATCCCAGTTAGGCTCGACTTGTTTTATAAAATCTAATACCCTACCAGGATCGTTTTGCCAAATTTCGGAGGGCTCTAGTAACCCTTTTCCAAATATTGACATCCTTTGATTGAATAATGCTCCACAATTGCAGAGTATATGTTCTGCAGTTTCAGTTTCAAATTGGCAAAACCGACATTCTGTAGAATGGATTCTTCCAATTTTGTTTAGGTGATACCTACTCGGGCAGTGACAAGTTAACAGGCCAGTAATTACCCGAAGGTCTTTTTTACTAAGGTTTAGTAAGATCCGGGCTTTTACAGTACTTGGTCTTATAAATCTCTTGGCTTGTCTGCATGTATACGATGCGTTCCAGTTTGATTCTACCATGGACATTTCCCAATTTTTTATTTCAGTCGTCAGAGCACACTCTGGGACTCCACAAAATGGTTCCGGACCCATTAAATTTGATGCTGAACCTTCTCTTGCTAGGCTGTCAGTTTTTTCATTTCCTTCAATACCACAATGGCCGGGCACCCAGTATAAAGCAACTTCGTTATTCTATCTTTAAGACAATTGGCCAGTAGGCATTCCCACACTAGCTAAGATTTACATGTGAAAGCTTTAAGCGCATTGAGAGCTGCTTGACTATCGGAAAAAATGCAGATCTTTGCAAATCTGTATTTCCTCGATAAACAAATATTCACACATTCAATAATGGCATGAATTTCTGCTTGAAATACCGTTAGACTATGTCCCATTGGTATAGCTTTCCTGATTCCAGGGCCATAAACCCCGGCTCCAGTATTTTCTCCCATTTTTGACCCATCCGTGTAAAACACAATGGAGCCTGGACGCAAACTAGGTCCACCAGACTCCCATACATAGCGGCTGTCATCCAATCTTCTATTGTTTTAACATCTGAGTTTAACTTGAAAATCTTAAGGATCTTTAAATGTCCTACCAGATCACCATCTAAAATCTTATTGTATCTTTTGAATTGCAGGGCACTTTTAGCTGCCTGCTGCTTTACAAATTTATGTAAAGGTAACATGTTACGAAGGGCATCCAAAGCAACAGATAGTGTACTTTTCATTGCTCCAGTTATTGATACACAGGCAAGTCTCTGTAGTTTGCTTAGCTTCACTTTGGTGGTTACCTCATTAAGTTTAGGCCACCATATAAGCGAAGCATATGTGATTTTCGGACGAACTATTGCAGAATAAATCCAATAGACAGTTTTTGGTCGAAGTCCCCATGTTTTACCCACTGCTTTACTACATACCCATAGGGCGTTTGTATCCTTAGTAATAACCTTGTCAATTTGAGAGTTCCAATTCAGTTTTTTATCCAAAGTAACGCCAAGGTATTTAACTTCTTCCGCAAACTGAACTTGAACTCCTTTGAGAGTAGGCTGTTTTAAATTCAGCTTTCTCCTTTTGGTAAAAGGTACTATAACAATTTTAGAAGGGTTTACATTTTAGCCTTCTATTCTACACCATTTTACAGTTATATTGAGAGCAGTTTGTAACCGACTAGATATCGTGTCATCAAACTTCCCACGAACTATTATAGCTAAATCGTCAGCAAAACCAATAACCTTGTACCCTAGCTCTGCTAGTCTTTTAAGGAGTTCGTTTACTACTAAGGACCACAATAAGGGCGATAGGACTCCTCCTTGAGGACAGTCCTTAAGTCCAAAGCTATTTCTTTGGCTTGAAGCGATTTCTCGATTTTATTACCTAGCGATTGTAGCGCCGTTATTGTAGATTTTCCTGATTGGTAGGCAAATTGGTTTTTGCTCAAGGGAGACTCTGTTAAGCTTGTTGACTTAATAAAGTCGTCCACATTTTTTTCCATTGTCTTTAGTAGGACAGAAGAAAGACTGATAGGTCTAAAGGCTTTAGGGGTCGTTTTATCTCTTTTTCCTGCTTTTGGAATAAAGACAACCCGAACCTTTCTACAAGCTTTTGGTATATAACTCAGAGTAACACTAGCTCTGAATAATTCAGTCATTAATGTAGTAAGCAAATCTTTTCCTTGCTGGAGCAGTGCTGGGAAAATTTCATCTCTCCCAGCTGATTTTAAAGGTTGAAAAGAACTCAGTGCCCAATCAACTCTAGATGGCGTGAAAATTTCACAAGCCTTAAGATAAGCATCTGCTAACCATAAGCGTCCTGCCTCATCTAAGTCCTGTGTTTCAGCAAATACAGAAGTTGACCCTGGGAAGTGAGCTCTCATCATAACTTCCAAAGTTTCGGAACAATCGACTGTAAAACTACCATCCTCTTTTTTAAGGCTACCAAGACCATTTGAATGATCTTTTGAAAGAACTTTGTGCAGCCTTGCAGCTGTTGGAGCGTTGTTGATTTCTTCGCAGACCCGTCTCCAGTCCTTTCGTTTGGCACGCCTCAATTCTCTATTGTATTCAGTCAGAGCCTTTTTATATTGGTCCCAGTCTGAAGTAGCTTTTGCTCGATTGAACAAATGTCTGGATTTTTTCCTCAATTCTGCCAGTTTGTCGTTTCACCAAGGAACATCCCTGCTAGATGACCTATGTTGAACGGGACAGCTAGCATGGTATGATGAAATAATTTTACAAAGGATTTCATCAGAGGCTTTTTCGAATTGTGAACAAGTTTTTATTGATGGATGATACATTAGTGTTTTTTAAATAGAAACGATATAGATCCCAATTAGTTTTTCTTGGGTTTCTATAATTTTCTGTAATTAATGATTCTGCTTTATAATCAAATCTAATATGCTTGTGATCTGACAATGATTCTCCATCAGAAACATGCCAGTTCACAAGCTTTCCCGACAAAAGGTCACTGCAGATCGAGAGATCTAGAACCAATATTGTTAGACGAAATGTAGTTCAGAAGATTTTCGCCTCATTTATTGACATCCGAGCTACCCCACAATGTATGATGGACATTTGCATCACACCCTATTATAAATTGGGCGTTAATATTTTTTAAATAATTTATAAAGTTCACGACTGTCGGAGGAGGAATATCATCAGTGTCTCCAGGAAAATAAGCCGAAGCCATACATAATTCTGTTTTTCCTCGGGTCGTTGGTACCTCCATCTTGATCGCAACAATATCTTTGCTTATAAATTCAGTAATTGGGACAAATTTTGTCTTCTTATTTACTAAAATTGCTGTCCTAGGTCTTGAGTCACTTTCATCGTACAAAAGCTTACAATTTGGCAAAGAGCAACCCAATACCCTACCACTGTTTACCCAGGGCTCTTGAATTAGACCCACGTCAATATTTTCCTTGATTAATCTTCTGCTGAGTATTGCTGATGCACCCTTCGCGTGGTGAAGATTTATCTGAATAAATTTTATAAGACTCATTTGGTTGTGTTTATAATTTATTTATTTATTTATGTTTGAAGACGGTCTTGAACAGACCGTTTTTTAGAGTTTTCGCTGGGTTTTTTATTCTGTGATCCTTTATCACCATGGGCAACGTATTGTCCTTGGTGTTTTGAACCACTACACCCAGCGACACTACTACATATTCTCAGGGTTGAACAGAGTGGCCTTTTCTGACCCTATATTCTCCTGTCTCCCAGGCTCTCTTGTACCAGGTGACTGTTGATGGACTTTATTGGAATCCATGTGTACATCTCCTGGTTCTCCAGAATTAGTTTTAGCAGGGCGACTCTTTTTTAATTGAATCTGCCCAAATCTGTAGTTCAGAACGAATTTTCTTTCCTCCAATTTGCGCAGCGAGGAATCATCAACCATAAGGGCGAGTTCAAGATGATCACCTTTCACGTGACGATATAAGAACCTCCCCCCATCGGTTAAAAGGTTTTCATTCTGGCTTTCAATTAGAGACAAAATCATTTCATTACCATACCTGACACTTCATGGAAAGAATGCGATCAGCACGTCGGGACGTGGGATTTGATCCTCGTCCACTACTACCAGATCAGCTCCTTCCCAGAGAAACAAGGTTGGTAGCTTTTCCTTAACCCAAATAGCTGTGTACTTATCCTGACACGTGAGCACTAAATACCCTGGCTTGAACCGGCAACAAACAAATTTTGGCATGAACTGCTCCCGCCTTTGCTTTTTACTTATTGCACGCTTTAATTTAAATCCTTTGAGAGCCTTCTACGACCAACAATAGAAGAAAACAATATTCGAAATATTCATCGACCGAACCGGGAACCGAACCTGCCTTCTTCCTATCGGTCCCAATGCTCCAGGATTTACTCACATTAAACAACGCGAACTGCTCAAACCACATGAGGTGCCAAAATTGCGCTGCCGACGTCATCAAGTATTAACGGAGCAATTAAACGGTGGCACCTTGAGGCAACATTGATCCTAACACAACTCGGAGCCTCGCTATAATGATGGAAAATAACCATTGCTTTCAAACAAGGACCGCTCATGTTGTCCGTTGATGTTGCCTCAGTGTAAATGCACCTTCAACATCCCCTTCGGTAAGGGAGAGGTTATTTACATTGTTTACAATGATAATGAAAATCCGCAGCTCTTATCATCGACCATTGATGATAATGGCTTCCAGTGTAGGGAACAGCCAGTGAGCTTCAAGAACACTACGCGAGAACTATCGATAGTTTAGAATTAGTGTCTGACCTATTTAGTCGAATGGTATTTGATTACAAATAGCGAGCCTCTGATAGTACGGGCGGAGATAATGGTCGTAAAATGCGTCTAGCGTGATCGGGTCCATGGTTCGCCACGCTTTATGGGATGCGGGATTGTCAATGCAAAACTTGCCACAACGGAAGTTTAGCTGGACAATAGTAAACACCGTAAGGGAAGAATTGCACCATTGTTCTGGAGTGGAAACATTGCTACTTTGACATGTGTTTGCCTCTAGATATTTCTTAAAGCTCAAGTATTTCTACAAAAACTCATTACTGGGCTGCAAAGATGGGTCCTCCCTTAACCAGTCGGTAAAGGCGTGGCTACAAAGCAACACAATGCTGGAGGTGGTTGGGTTCGATTCCCGGTCTGGTTTAGGAATTTTTCGTTAAGGAAAGTCTCCCGACTCCCTGGGCATGATTGCTTGGCACACAATCATACTAATGCAAAAATGGTACCTGGCATCGAAAGCTCTTAATTAATAACTGTGGAAGTGCCTTGAGAACACAAAGTTTAGAGTAAGCAATAAGTTTCAAATGCTAAGAAAGAAGAAGAAGGGCTGCAAAGATCGAATACTACTTATTTATTATGCTATTGACGTATGCATTAAAAAAATGGCTTGCCACTTGCTGGTGAATCCATCTTTGCAATGCCAATCGTAGCAACCCTGTTGTGTACAGGTAAATAAAAAAAAAGCTTTATCAGTTGATTTGCAGCCTCCATTTTGAAAACAGTCAACCAACTATGGTTTGTACCTGACTGAGATGGGCATTGCAATGCGGAAGCGTCAGTCGAGGCCGGCCGTGTCTGAGCAGCAAGCAATTACCCAGAAGGAGTGGCTGAAGAGGTTGGTGAAAATCATCTTTCCGACGTAGCGCGACGTCGTGGTCATAATGGATAACGAGACCTACTTGACGCTGGACAGCAACGACTGGTAGGGGACCGGGTACTCTACGTCCCCACGTCAAATATATCTCCTACACCACATTCCCGAGGAAGATCCTTCTGTGGCTAGTGATAAGTGAGAAGGGAATGTACAGGCCGCGGTCCTTGCCTCTGGGGGAAGAAACGCAGTACAGTACAGGGTGGCAAAGGTTGCCAGTCAGTGTTTTTTTCATCTCAGTGTATCTCTTGCACAATTTTCCTTAACGATAAATGAATATTTTTCATTATGCGTGTACTCATCTGGCATTTGACGGATGTGATTTGTTTTGGAGGATTGTTGATTTTGGTTACACTATAAACATGGACTCAAAACGATAGCAGGAAGTAGATTTGGTAACTTCACTGTCTGTAATCCCGGTAAATGCTCAATAGCAAGAGATCTCCTGAGCTGAGTCTCAAAGTCGGCTTACAACCAGGTAATATGGATGGGCTTCACGATCAACGAGTGTATATATTGACTGTCTCCTGATTAAATAATTGACAACTGTGTAACTACCCAAGTAACATTGCCAAAACCATCCAGCTTTATTAAGTTTTACTAAAGTTTTATGAAAGCCACTAGAAATCAATTCGGTTTTATTATGGCAGCAAGAGATGCCAATAGGTTTCAAATTTTAATCAGGTTTATAAGAACCTACACAGCTTCTTTACAACGATCTTAAAACCTTGACTTCTAAAATTCCTTTTACTCCTATCAAAGGTTTCATTTTGACTTTGTAAACTAATAAAATGCTGTTTTTAAATGCCGTTTTAGGACTCATTCATATTATCTTATTATGATCAGTTGAAATAGCATATTAAACGCATTTTGCTTCCAGTAAATGCATTAAACGGCTAGTTGGCATTGAGAAAAGCTTCCAAGCGGCCAGATAGTTTAATAGTAGCCATTGCTAAGATAAACTGGCTTTTTGGCAAAACTGTGATTTCTTGCAATCGCCATATTGAAATATATGAAATAATTGAAATGTGGAAAAATAAATACATCAAATTTTAAATGTAATACAATTGAACTGTAGATCTGAGAAAAAAATCGGTATTCGTTTAGATAACCTTATTGAATTCCATCAATTTTCAGAAGTTTCTTGATTAATTTATTGAATATATTTCTTTCAATTTTGTTGTTGTAAACTCGCATTGTTTCCGAGGCGCATTAATTTTCACTCTTATCGTGCCAATACTCACCATAAAATTGAATTCGCATATGCTTTGCAGCATAATATGCTATAAAAAAAAACTCAATTTGTTTTATATATTTTGCTATCAAACATAATTTCCCGCAACACTTGAGCATTTTTTTAGCCATTATTTACTGTTGAATGAATTAGAAGAGCAGAGAATCGAACAAAGCAGAAAAACAAAAACCAACCACGATATCGCCGTGAAGTTTGACAGCTGTGGCCATTCGGCTGTGGCGGCCAACAGGTTTTATGATGGTTCTAAAGTGGTCATAACATCTTTCACTAGAACATTTTCAAAATCTTTACGGGCTTGGAAAGGTTTTATTAATTTGTTTTCACAACCGTCTATAGAGTGGGCCACTTTGTACACATTTCGGCCTTAAAGATGCATAGAGGATGTATTGGAGGAGGTTGGAATAGAACTGAAATTGTTACTTGGGTTTGATTCTAGATGAAGGATTTATCGAACGAACTATCGTTGGGTAGGTTGGTATGAGGTAAATTATTATTACTGTGGGTGTGGTGTAAAGTACGTGATTTTAAAGAATGGAACGGTTAAAAAATTGTCGAACATGATTAAGTGCACAAGGATTAGTATATTATATAAGTAATCAATCTTTATTTCTTTTTGAAGTTCATCGTCTACAAAACACAGGAAAATTATTTGATTAGCTTTCCGATTTTCCAAATGCGAACGCTTGGACTTTACGTTTCATACCTTCCATCATGTTTTGTACCGCCGTTATATCCACCCTATTCGATGGTGAACGCAAAGTTGCCTTGAACTGTTTTTCAAACTGATTTTCAAGTTCCACTAGTTTTTGGTTTTTTTTTTGAGGTTTCTCTTTACGATTGCCCAATATTTTTCCATTGGACGCAGTTCCGGCGAGTTTGGAGGGTTTTTCTCTTTGGATACAATTTGCACACTATTAGCGGTACACCTGGCTGTTCAGAGCCCTTCAAACTTCTGGAAACGTTTCACACTTGAACGTCAGGCCAATTATGAGCAATGGTCAATTGTTCGTGACTGATTTGACCTTTGACCCTTCGCTTTTCGCTTGCGCCTGAATCTTCTTCCAGTAGTTACACCCACTGATATAACCTCTCCCGACTTAACTGTGATACAAATTCAAATTTGAAGCAAAACCCTACTAACAAGTTACATTTCTGAACATATTTACTTAACCTCACTAACCAACACCAAACAAATGTTTACCCGAGCAGAAGAAAATAGCATAAAAACACCTAATTTTGATCTACCAGATTTAGATTTTCATCCCCATATGGCAGAGCAGAAATTTCAGCTTCATTTGTATGAGAGCTCCCTCTTCTAGAGAGAGGAGGGGTCTAGAACCACCATAGAAACATTTTTTGCTTCCAGAAAACTCAACATGTAAAATTTGGTTCCATTTGCTTGATTAATTCTTGAGCTATGTAGAAACTTTTGTTTCATTTGTAAGGGAGCCTCCACTGATAGAAAGGTGAGGAGTCGCAAACAAACCCATAAAAACATTGTTTGCTACTAAAAACTCTCACATGCTAAATTTGGATTCCTCTGATTGATTAGTTCTCGAGTTATGCAGAAATATATGTGTCGTGAATCTCGGAATATACGGGCTCCATTTTCGGATTTCGGGCTTCCTGTTTCAGATAAAAGCTTGAACACGTCTTTCCTTGTCACGGTCAATCACAAGACTGGTTATATTTATCTTCCAACTCTCTGATTTTTCGTTCGCCTACTATCTAACTTGTTTCCTAGTTTTCGCACCAATCTCTCATCTATCTTACTTCTGAACCCATTCTATCCCTTTTTATTTATTGTTATTTTTATTATTAATCTATTCATTTGCCCCACTCAATCCCTACATCCTTCACTGCCTCTACTCTCTATTCTGTTACATGATACATTATCATATCCTTGAACTTTCCTGGTTTACGCATTTCTCGTCTCGGTCTGCTTTCGATGTCTTCAGTAGGTGTTGTAGGCAAATTTATCCAGGTCTATCGGAATTGTCCAGATGGCAGTACTCTGCCGTGTTCTTCGGAAGTAGATGTCCTTGTCTTGCAGAGTTGTCTTCCGTGTTGGCCATGTATCCGTCAGCGTCTGAGAAATAATCGTCACGAACGCGCTTCACATCCTGGATGTTTCGAGTTAATCTTAGGCTGTTCTCACTGCAGATGACTCGCTCCATCTCTGGTTAAAATCGTGAACTTCTCACTGGAAAATGTAGGATCGGTCTTGGTTCTCTGGGCGATGGCGACCACCACTTTATTCACCGACCGTGATGTTGCATTCCTTTGCGCCACGTTGTTTGTCTGCAAACTTCTTACATATCAGTTTAGCAATATTCCTCCAAAGCCGTCTTCCAGTTCCTGCCTTCTTTCTTGACGGCGGCCATAGCCTTAATAACACCTTGGTTCTGACGCTCGATGGCTCCGTTTGACTTGCAAACTCTTACACCCTTTGCCTCCCAGTATTCATTGAATTCCGAACTTTGAAATGGGGGCCCATTATCGCTCTGTATTATTAAATATTAAAGGCAGACCCCAAATTGTGAAAACTTTACACAATGCAGCATTTGTACTTCGAGCATCCGTATGTCTCATTTCTGAAACGTGTAAATAGCGGGAGTATGTATCAATGCTCAGAAGAAATTCCCCGGAACCACATCCCTGCAATGACAGAAAATCAATCTGCAGTATTTCCCATGGGCCGCTTGGAAGTTGACGACTGGAAAGTGGGATTGGTGGGTTCCTTTTATAAATCACAACACATGTTTCGCATCTGTTTACGAAGTCATTAGCTTGTTAGACATATTTCGCCACCAGAAAAATTCACGTAGTATTCGTTTTGTAGCACCACATCCGATATGTCCTTGGTGGGCCGTCTCTAACGCTTTTTTAACGAAGATTTCTAGGCAAGATAATCAAGTCGTTTTTGAAGACAAGTGGTCTCAGTACTCTCAAACTTTTTGCTTCAGCCTCATATCGTTGGAGACCTTCTAACCATCTTCCGGTTTGAATTCAAAATTTCACTTCGTTCAATTCCTCGTCTGATTCCGATGATGTTTGAATATCCATCCATGAAATGGCCATATTTCTGCACCCAGCGAAAACAATAAATACTTTTCGTTGTCTTCGTCGAAGGGTTCGTCAACTTGCGATTTATTTATCAGCCGAGACAAAACATCAGCAACGTTCAGATGTCCTGGAACTCTTTCAATGCGAAACCGGTATGGAAGAAGCCTGCTCGGGTCATAGCTCGCCTGCCCGCTCGGTGTAACCCGCCGAAAATAAATGCGTTTGCTTCCGAATCTGTCCTGATAGTAAATTGTTTACTAATTAAATAGTAAGCGAACCTTTCAACACTCCAAACGATTGCGAGCGCCTCTTTTTGGGTCTGAGGGTACTTTTGTTCAGCGATCGTAAGAACTTTAGATGCGCAGGCTATTATACGAGGATTTCCGGAATTATCAAATTGTATGAGAACTGCTCCGAGGCCTATTGGAGATGCATCCACATACAATTCTGTTTCATCCTTATGATCAAAATAGCCCAATCTTGTAATCGAATTTTATGCTTCGTTCTTCAGGTAATTGAATTCCCCCTCTTCGTGCTCGGTCCAGTAGAAATTATCTGATCTAGTAAGTATTCTGAGCTTTTCGGTCTTCTCAGCCCGCTTGGGTATAAACCGTTCTGAGAAGTTCATTAGTCCGAGAAAACTTTTTACCTCGGATAACGATTCGGGTCTACGAAAATTTTCAATGGCTTTTCGTTTATCGTCTTCCACTCTTCATCCATCGTGGGATAAGCAGAACCCGAGAAATTTGACAGATTTCACGCTAACTACGCATTTGGCAGTGTTTAAACGAACGTTATGCTAACGTAATTGTCGGAGTACCTTTTCCAGGTTCCTGTCATGCTCCTCCTTAGATTTCCCGTGAACGAGAATATCGTCCAGGTAGTTTAAAACCCCAGTGCAATCCGCAAGTAGCATGGTTTGCAACAGCTCCTGAAATATGTCAGGCGAGTTACAAAGGCCAAAGGGGAGTCTCTTAAATCTATAGGTTCCATTTCCGGCAAAAAATTGGTTAAATGTCTGAAATTTTCATGCGGCTCAACGTGAAAAAACGCACTTTCCAGGTCGATCGTGGAAAACCATGACGCTTCATTTAAATCCGAAAGAATTGCTTCCAAGGTAGGCATTTTGAATTGTGTTCTAACAATGCTTCTGTTTGGGCCTCTGAGATCCACTACGAGCCGAATGTCGTTCTTACCCTTGGGGAAAACTAAGAGCGATGAACAAAAGGACTTTTCCATCCGCTCCGTTACTCGCTTTCTGATCCCTGTAGACAGCAAATCTTTTAATCTCTGCTTCGTTTCTTCTCTGAATGCTGGAGGGATGCTTGTGAAAACGTTTCGTGATGTTGGTTTGCTTTTGTCGTACGTCAACATCACCGGAGCCACATTAAACTTGGGGAATTCACCTTGAATTGATATTACAAAAATGTCTCTTGGCAACAAATGTGTTGGGCTACGCTCCAAAGATTCCCTCACTGAAATATCTAATCCCAATTGAAGTACGCTATACCTCATTGCCGTACACCTGCTCAAAAGCTCATATTCAAAGCATATCCTGGAGAAGCGAGTATTACCCTCTCAGGGGATTACAAAATGTCACTATCCCGTTCGTGGGAAAACGCCTCCCAGGGCAAAGTTGGATTTTGTACATCCTCTCAGGGAGTAGTCATTTAACATTTCCACTCGGGGAATATTTTCAACTTCAGAGCCCTCTCGGGGGAATTTTTGTTTTGTCTTGAACGGAAATTAATATGTTTAGTTTGTTTATTTTCGTCTTCTCATCTTTCACTGTCACTCATGCCGTAGAACAACACTTTTCCTGTATTACTAGTTTGCACATACATGAGATATGGCAGGTATGCCCTTGCACAACGATGAGACTTGTTTCTCTGGGCAACCTAATAACAAGAGCATCTGTGAAGAGACAATCTCGACAAAGCAACCTCTTTGTCTCCGTACCAGGGTTTTACTTCAATTTTTTTTCACTTTTAACAAAAAAATGAACAAAAATCACTTTGTGAGCCCATTAACCGCGACAAAATCACACTCCCATAAAATTGTTGGTGCTTGCATTCGTTGTACCATATGCATTTCTCTGTTTTTTTGCCCCAATCTGAGCCACGCAAATGCAATTGAATTGAATCAACTGCCTGTCGTGCACGAACCAGTTCTACTTCACTTACCGACTTACGCCATTGTCGTGAATCTCGGAATATACGGGCTCCATTTTCGGATTTCGGGCTTCCTGTTTCAGATAAAAGCTTGAACACGTCTTTCCTTGTCACGGTCAATCACAAGACTGGTTATATTTATCTTCCAACTCTCTGATTTTTCGTTCGCCTACTATCTAACTTGTTTCCTAGTTTTCGCACCAATCTCTCATCTATCTTACTTCTGAACCCATTCTATCCCTTTTTATTTATTGTTATTTTTATTATTAATCTATTCATTTGCCCCACTCAATCCCTACAATATGTTTCATTTGTAGGAGCCCCCCCCCCCCCCTCTTCAGAAAAGGGAATGGTTTCTAACTATCTAAAGAACCTCCGGTCCCAAAAACATCTCCATTAAACATTCACGCCGATCAGTTCAGTAGTGTCCGTGTCTATAAGGTTTAGACGTCAAATTTTGTATGCAGAAGTATTTGAGGCTGGGAAAGTTTATTATGATTGTTTGAGACCCCTCCCAGCTCTGGAAGGGGGGCTCCGATAAAAATGAAGCACAAATTTTTGCATAACTCGAGAACTAATCAAGCAAATGGAACCAAATTTAGCATTTGGGAGTTTTTGGAGACAAAAAATGTTTCCATGGTAGTCTGAGACCCCTCTCCTATCAGGAAGGGATGGCTCTTATACAAATGAAACAGAATTTTTTTTGCATTACTCGCGAACTAATCAAAGAAATGGAACCAAATTTGGCATGTGGAGCTTTTTGTAGCCAATAATTGTTTCCACTGTGGTTCGAGACTCCTCCTACCTCTGGAATGGAAAGCCCTCATACAAATGAAACACAAATTTTTGCATAACTCAAGAACTTATCAAACAAATGGAACTTAATTTGGCAGGAGGAGGTTTTAGAAGGCATGAAATGTTTTGTTTGAAATGTTTGTCTGTTTGACCCTCACGTACCCGGAAACCTCAGAACCGATCAACGTGAAACTTTGTATGCAGGAGTTTTTGGAGCTGATGATTGTTCGAGACCCCTTCTCCGCTCTGGAAGAAGGACTCTCATACGAATGAAACACAAATTTCTGCATAACTCGAGAACTAATGAAGCAAATGGAACCAAATTTGGCATGTGTAGGGTTTTGGAAGGTTTTGAAGGCAATGATTGTATGGTGAGTTGGGCAATTATCAAAAACAACCTGAAGAAATGTGGCTATTGAATCAAAAAACTTGTATCCTTTGAATAAATTTCCAGCAGTATGAAACCTTAACCGCTTTTTTATGTATAGTCGAGTACCGATCTTTTCGGTTTTGTTCTTTACGGTCTCAATTTCTACGGTTTCGTTCTTTTCGGGCAAACCGTAGAGATCGCTACCCACAGCACAGACAAACAGACATAACACATTGAACATGTTGCACTACAAATCATAGTCACTAATACACCAACGCCATCTGTTGAGTGTACTAACGTCAAATGTAAGGGAATCTACTATGTGCGCAACCTGTGGCGGTGCTACCAACTAAGAAACGTTAATGCGTGATCGATGAATAAACTGTAAGTGCTATGTTTGTTTGTCTGTGCCCGCAGATTATGGGATTTTCACTAATTGGGGGAAACGAGGTCTATTTCAGTTGTTTCAAGTGATAAACATCTACAGTTATCAGCTGAATTGGTGTACGGAGTTGGACCAACAAGTCTGTGTCATTGAATTTCTGTTTCATTGGGAATTACACCGCTGGAGGTGCTTTACTTTCTAGTTATATGAGTACTGTGACGCGTTGGGAGAAGGGATAATTGGTTTCATCCTAGGATATTTCGAGAGCCTCACCAGTTAGGTCATACCAGTCTTGAGTAAACTTTTCCTAGTGGCCATACATGGTCCCAAAAGTTTGGAATTCGATCACTACACGGCGCTAGTGGGCATATAATCTTCCAGTTTGTGAATGATATATCTCGGGAGCCTTACTAGTTTTGTTCAGCAAACTTGTGCTAGTGACCAAGCCCTTCCGGGTGGTAGTCCCATGTGTTCGGAACTTACTCATTGTGAGGCGCTAGTGTGCATATGAACCTGCAGGTTTATTATGCTATATATCGAGAGCCTTACTAATATGGACACTGCTTTCTTCAGCAAACTTGTGTTAGTGGCAAAGCCCTTCCCAATAATGAGCAAATTTGTACGAAATTCCTTCACTACGCGGTGCTAGTGTGCTTATGGGTTTCAAGTTTTATTATGCTGTATCCAGAGCTTCTCATCAGTTAGGACCTTGCTTTCTACAGCAAACTTGTGCTAGTAGCCAAGCCCTACCGAATGGTAGCTCCATGTGTGCGGAACTCACTCACTGTGTGGCGCTAATCTACACTTGAGCTTCCGGCTTTTCCAGTTAACGCTGTACATACCCCTAGTGCAAAGGAATAAGAAGGGCAGGAATGTAGCAAGCGCCAGTGGGAAAACAGGAGCAAGAGAAGCAAGGGTCAGCAATATGGGAGAAGAAACTTGAATCAGGAGTAGAAATATGAAGTAGCAAGAGAAAGAGAGAAAGAGAGACCGGACCAAGGGTCAGTGGTATAGCAAAAGGCAGTGACGCCGCAATAGGCTGTGAAGTTACAGGAGCAAGTGGTAGAAAGAGACAGGGGGTCAAGGGATCAAGGGGCAGCTATATAGTATGGGATAGGGGGCAGGGGGAATCAAGGCAGAAGGGGATATCAGGGGCCAAAGAAATACCGTTAAACAAGGGAAGCTTCAAGAGGCTGGAATATATCAAAAGATTCGGCTGCCTCTTGGGAAGCTGGGAATTCAATTTATTTGGTTGGGTGGATTGAGCAATGGGAAAGCTTTAAAAATAATCAAAAACATTGTATATGTGCAAGTTGTTGCTCTATTCTCTTTTTCCATTTAATATCAACTCCTTCGTTTTCATTCGTTTTGACTCTCAATCCATCAACCGCGATATAACATTAAATAATCTGGAACCTCATATCCGTACTAGTGCCCCGTAGTAAGTGAATACCGAACGTATGTGATCATCATCCGGATGAACTTGGTCACAAGATCGAATTTACTTAAAAAAGTAATATCGTAATTTGTCAGCCTCTCGAGATACAGTATAATCAAACTGAAATATTATATGCACACTAGCGCCGCGTGGTGAGAGAATGTCGAACATATGTGACTACCATCCGAAAGGTCTTCACCACTAGTACAAGTTTGCTGAAGAAAACATCGTTCTAACTAGCAAGGTTCTCGAGAAAATACCCAGTAGGTACTTCTACAGCGTTTTTTCCGTGATGCAATTTGTTGTGGGATACCCTTTAAAGTAGTGACAAACATGTCCTGACAGTTGAAAACAACAGTAGATTAGAGAAATATTTAAGGTCAGTGGTGGTAATTGTACTGTGTTTTGATAACATCTGCATAACACTGTACATTTTTCGTTTTTTTTTTTTCAAATTGAACTCACGCAAAAGTGAACCTGTCGTGGGAGAAAATGTCATGATATTTTTGTACTGGAGACGAGCCATTTCTGATGCCACCAGTCAATGGTTTAAAAAAAAGTTGCGACATAGATTTCTATCACTCACAATATTGTTTATATCTGACTTATTACTACATACATATGATGTTTATGATACGGAATCAAATTATAAGTATGGATTATAACAACTCAGAAACAGATATTACCAAACAAGTGCGTTTTTAATAAAGCTGTCAAATACAAGTCACGCGAAGTTTCTAAACTATTTCAAACTGTCGGACGACGTTTTTCTCTTTCTGTTCTCTATCCTTCGCGTTCGCTAGAACAGTACCTATAAACTAATTGTGTTACCAACAACTAAACGCCTACAGAAACAATATTTGATGAGGTATAGACTGTTCCGAAAAATATAAATACACTTTCTTTAACAATCAAAAAGACCATGCTGCGATTTTTTATTATTTCATTCTCAAACATAGTCAGTAACAATGTTTTCTTTCCATCTTCATTTCAACTTGCTCTATTTTTTCGTAGGGTTCTCTAACTTTTACCACTTTTGGCCAATCTGTCTTAAGTTTTAAACACTATCCGCTGGTTTTATGTGTTTTCTCAGCTTCGCCTTCGTCAAAGCCCAGAAAGTTTTGATAGGTCGAATCTCTGGGCAGTTTAGTGGATTCATCTCCTTTGGTACAAATACGACATTGTTCCTTTCGTACCACTCTAGTGCATATTTAGAGTAATGGCAGGAATCAAGATCAGGCCAAAAGATTGGCCAGTAGATTTGACCATTCATTGTGTCTGTTGAAATGAATGAACGAGATATTTTACTGGCGTTCTGCGGCGAATAAAGTGGACAAGGAGACTATACAAAATCTTATGGCAGGTGTTATACGAAAAACCCGGCAATTTGCATTCGGTTAAAAGGAAGCTCCGCTGAATATTTTTCCTGTATTTTGTATTAACTGAACTTGAAAAAGAAAAAAAAATTGACTCATTAATAAAAACTTTGATCACACAAATTACTGTTTGACCACATTTTGATCGGAACACCCTTTGGTGTAGTTATAATTATCGGAACAGTCTCTAGATGCGATCTAGAATGTATTCTGTACGGTAAAAAAATAAGTTTTAAGGCTAAATTCTAACGGAATTTTAGTATTGTCAGCAAAGACAAATCAGGAAAACAAAACTAGATGTCAAAAATAGTGATTTTCTCGGTTCTATCTTCAATACAATAAACAATCGATCATATTCTGTATTCCCTGTAACGATCACCGGGGGTATCTCTACTGCGTTCCGTCTGTCTGGTGTCAGAATACTGATAACGCATACCACCCGCCCCGTCCCGGCCCGGTTCGCAATCAGGCGTGCAAGTCAAGTCAATCGTTTAGAACTGCTCGAGACGATACCGGTCCGCCGGAGAGGCATGTTGCAATTTGCTTCGGAAGATCACGTAGACACCGTGTTCGGCAAAACTCGGCTCACCGATCGATGATCGGTCTTCGACCGCTGCCTGGGCATAAAAGCCAATCGTGGTTCCGAGTTGTCTTCCAGTTGATTCCAAACCAGCATACTTGTGGTATGTGCTCAGCTGAGTTGAAGTCGCGATCGTCCTTTTTGACTGGTAGTGGTCTGTAACAGGGAGCCAATGAGTAACAGCAGCGAGTGATTCGCAAGAGATAAGGATTTTTTTACAGTGTATTTGTGTGATAAGAAAGTCATAGTTAAGTGTGTCCTGGACTGAGTTGCAAGCGTGTTTCGAACTGTGATCTTTTGAACTGAGAAGAGTGGAGAGTAGAACTGAGTGATACAAACAAAAAAAACTGTGATCGGTACGGATTGTGATCAAAACTCCGAAACCCTCTCTTTCATTGAGTGTAAGAACGAAATTGATTTGACTACTGAGTCGGTGAGACGGCATTTGGAGAATTGGATGGTGAGAATTGAACGTTACCAGAAGATCGGTATCTGCCTGGACGTGCCACACGAAGCATCATTACGGGTAGCGGAGCTGCAGCAAAGGCAGCATAACCGGCAAAATTTGCTCGATTTAGCAGACTTGCTTTTCGATCAGTGTGGAGGTAATAATGAACAGTGTTGGTTTAGAGTGTAGATTTGAAATGAAAACGAACCGACGCAGATAGCGACGTAGTAACCTAATTCAAGCTGACGTAAACATTGTACTGTAAGATTACCGGTCCGGTGATTAGAAGAAGCTTCTCGGTTCTTATGGGCGAGACGCGGGGAACAGCTGATTCATAAAAGGGCTAGGGCGTTTTTGGTCTGTGAGGGAGAAGGATGTTCCGTTTTGTATTCAATGAAGTTCAATTTTCTTCAACTTGCGTGATGGTCCAGGGTTAACATGTTGCTCTGATTCTAATCAACTTTTCATTTGCGCAATATGTCATTTGTAAACAACTGTTTTGTCCGGTGATTTCTCGGAAATAAAGTCTAACTACCTACAGCGAATCAAGATGTCAAGGTCCTCTACCTGTTGATGATGAATTTTTAATCGGGAGAAGTTAAAAAAACATTGCAACTGATTTAAAAAAACTCTAACTCACTTCGTGTTTTGACGTCGTTTCGATGCATCCTTTCAGTTAGAGGTATTATAAATTTTTCGAAAACGTCTGAAGAAACACGCCTTAACGTTAAAGTGAAGATACAAGTAAGCTTGAGCTCAAGAAGTTTCACGTTAAAGCTTACTTGTGTCTACACCTTTTGATGCAAACAGCCGTCATTATTCTTTTGACTAGAAATGAGAAGAAAAATTAGTATTTTCCATTTAATTCCAACTACCTTTGCTTATCTTGACAGATACGCGTATTTTGTCTACAATGTGCAGACTTCTTCAGTCTCGTATACTAAGTATCGTATACCCAGTCAAGCTATTCGTACACGACACTGAAGAAATCTGCACATTGTAGACGAAATACGCGTATCTGTCAAGATAAGCAAAGGTAGTTGGAATTAAATAGAAAATACTAATTTTTCTTCTCATTTCTAGTTACAGGTATTCTACACAGTATTCGATCAAATTGATTTGTTGAAATTAATTTCAGTTCCTGAAAGCAACTGCATCGATTCAAAATTCGCTGCAAATCGAAATGAATCAGATTGACAGAAAATGGGAGGCTATTGAATTTAGCAATGCTCATCTTAACTCAAACGTCAAATCGGTGCAACTGACGTACTGAGTGTGTTGCAAAATTGAGCATAAGTACTAAAACGGAATCCGTCGTTTTGAATTGACTGCAGCTCGATTGAAATTCGCTTCGCTTGATTTCAGTGAGACACCCCATGACTTAACAGCTCAAACTCTCCAGGATTCAAGAATCCTTTATCAGAAGCAGAAGCAAGAATATTATTTTAATTTTCAGAAGATTGCCTAATAAATAATTTTGATGATTTTACCACTCTGTTGAAAATAATGATTGCTGTTAGCACCTCAAATCGATTTGGTATCTTCGGTGCACTTATCCGTTGGTTTCGTTTGGTTGTGCATTTGTCCGATGATTTCAAGGCATTCAAGACGCCCTTAAAAGCATTATCATGAGTTAGAAGAAGTTGTCGACCATGCAATGATGTAGATTTGCGTGGCAGTTCTGAATTTCTATGAATCTTGTAGCGAATACTATGCAATGGTCGAGTTCTATCAAACGCGAAAAAGTGGTGTTAATTATAGATGTTAGTGTTAAAACGGGATACGATGCACACGGCACGAAAGTCAAACCCAGAGTAAAACGAAAATTGGGCCAACGTTGGTTCAACGTTTTCTTGTGCTACCAACGAAAGCTCCACCTCCATCCCATCTTATTCGTACCAAATTAGATACCTGCAAGAGTTTGTAGTACAAATTTCATCATTCAACCGCGTGACTTGGTGGAGAAACAATGCGTCGATGTCGTTTTCGTTGGAAATGTTTGCCGGTCTGGTGTTTCCCCTTTGGTCTGATGCATCGTCTTCTACGGAAAGGCAACTAAGCCGATCGGGTTGGAGGAGGCGCACCGATTTATCTGGCAGCCGTGTTTTAGTTCCTGGCGGCGGATGTTTTGGACCTTGTTGATAATGCGACTTGTGACTACAAATGAACCCGTGTCATGCTGCGCTATTTGTAGCTCCGAAAAAATCGAAGTGCTCAGTAAGTTCGTATGATGATCTCGACCAATAAAGAAAAAAAATACTTGGTATTCAAACACAGGACTGTAAACTGTTCTATGATGAAAAACAGGATATGCCTAGAAGTGCTGTTTTGGTTGATAAAACACTGAATTGTTATCTCATTACAGAATTCTTCAAACGGGACCTCATGGTTGAGGTGCCTACCACCAGACCAAAAAGTGAGGTCATAGTGGCTTCAGCCTATTTTCCGGATGATGCTCCTGAGGTGCCTCCTCCTGAGATCGACTCATTTGTGCGGTGCTATTAAACTGTGCAGTGCTTCTGACATTGTTCAATTGTGCAATTTATGAAAGAATTGCAAATTGGGAAGTTTCTGAGGAAACGTCATTGTCAGATCATAGACACATTGTGTTTGAATGGAGTGGCGGAAATTGGTCAACTACAACGTTTAGAAATCCTACAAAAACTAACTGGGATCAATATGCACAATGCTTGAATGCGGAGTTATCTACGGAAGGTGGAAAGATTGATGCAGTTCAGAAATTGGAATAATTTTCTCAAAAACTTAATGATAAGATTTTAAATTTTTTTCACCACTAGTTATCCTATCAAAGAATCGTCCTCTAACAGGGATGTTCCATGGTGGAACTCTACATAGGAACGTCCGCGTAAAACTTCTCGTAGATTGTTTAATAAAGCGAAACGAACCTCGGATTAGACCCCCTACAGGAGTGCACTTACAGAGTACAATAAAGAAATAAGAAAATCCAAACGAAGATTCTGGATTCTAACATGTAAAAACATAAGCAATACTCCGGAAGTTGCAAGGCTTCAGAGGGCTCTTTCAAAGGATCATACGATTGAACTTGGAAATCTGAAAAACGAGGATGGAGTTTTTACAAAAACTCCTAGTGAACCGTTAAAGTTGATAATGGAAACCCATTTTCCTAAAACAGTTTTTGTGGAACGTGAAACCTCGGAAAACCTGCTCTGCAGTTGTGATGCTTTGTACAAGAGCAGACTAAAATTTCTGTGCATGTATTCTGCATATGGACTGCGAATCTGGGAAAGGTGGTGGGTTGTATAAACTCGATTTTGCCTAACTGGGAGACGTGTCTCGCGACTTGATCCGAAGTTTGACAAGTCGCCCGATGTCGCGTGACCGACCTCCGTACATCAAACAAAGTGACTCATGTGGTCTATTTTCACCAGTTGGTCGCGAAGACGGGTGGAGTAGTGGGGTATTAGAGTGATGCAAATTTCGAAATGTAGGCTCCTCTAAGCTTAATCGACGCCCAAATCTAATTAAGATTCATATAGTGTAAGTTGTCAACTATCAAAATGACGAAGATGCCTGACATGAAAATTTTATACAAAAATAGTTATTCAACAAACAAAATAATAAGAAACAAAAATATATAATATATATAAAATGTATAAATATAAAATATATAAAATAAATAACATAATATATATAAAATAATGTTTATAAAATAAATAAAATATATAAAATACATAAAATAATAAGAAAATAAGAATAAAACATCATACCTAAAGTTTGTGTTTTATGTTTTATTCAATAACTATTTTTGTATAAAATTTTCCATGTCAGGTATCTTCGTCATTTTGATAGTTGACAACTTACAATATATGGATCTTAATTAGATTTGGCTTAAGGACATAATATCAAGATGTTAGGGATCTGAAAATGTTAGTTTGAGATTCTTCATACTAATTCCCATACAAACTTTGAATAGCGTGTGCAAAGCCAAATTAACACTAAATGTGTTCAAATATTTTGGGGACTATCAGGACCTAAATTGGCGTCGATTAGGCTTAGGGGAGCAAACATTTCGAAATTTGCATCAGCCTAGGGGTATCAAATGAGATGTTGCTGTGGAGCGTAATAGTAAGGTATACCCAATAGTGTATTACGTACATAATGACAGTTGTTGATTGCGTTTTCGCCTAGGAGTGAAGAATTAAATATTCATGTAAGCGGAATGGTCTAAACGTTTATTTTACATACATTAGAAGGTGCTCTTTTTTTTTTTTTTTTTTCGCCGGCGTCGGTGGTGTAGTGGTAAGCGTGACTGCTACTGGCACCCCAGTGGGTCTGGGTTCAATCCCAGTCGACGTCGGTGGTTTTTCTGAGACGAAAAAATCTTGGTCACGTCTTCCTTCGGAAGGGAAGTAAAGCCGTTGGTCCCGGTTCATAGTCATGAGTCGTTAGGTAGGGTCCAGGTAGTGGATTCGCTTCCCTGGCGTCAGTGATTGTCACCATGTGAGGAAATAGGCCGACGAAAAAAAAAAAAAAAAAAAAAAAAGGTGCTCTTTTTGCCCGAAATATTGGAAAACAAACCTTGCAGCCTGACGATTCACATCTCAATGGCATCCAGCATGGATGTCTCGGCTGAGCACGGTTTCTGGTAGGGAGCAAGCGATTCGATATTTGTCTCAGGTCGTTTAAGAGCTAATCGATAAGATTTGTTCGATTCTCTGTCAAACGGCCTAAAGCTTGTAGTACACTGTTTGTTCAATAGCCAAATATTTGGCATAGGCAGCTAGACAGCTGACAGATATCATAGATGTTTGTCAGATGCCTATCTGCCTATGACAAATATTTGGCTATTGGACAAACAGTGTACTAGAAGCTTAAGCCAAACGGCAAATAGCTGAGTTCAACCGCCATTAATACTCGTAAAATGCTGGATAGAGCACAGTCCTGGTAGTGTGAAACTAATTATCTCTTGAAAAATGATTTTTCGGGATTTTCAAGCAAAGTAATTGGTGATAAAAAGATCAGAAAATCGTCGATAATGAATATTCTAACCAATTCCATACGTGGAATCATCCGTACTCTTACTCCGAATCCTCCGTACTTTTTGACTACAGAAAAAATATTTCTGTTATACATATGAACATTTGTTTCTCCGTAAGTACCGAATTTGGAATACTATTCCGAATAAACGAATTGTTAAATTGCATGTCTTTTTTTGAAGCATGTAACACGCTGGACACACGTTTAGACCAGAATCCGGAAAAGTCGGTTAAAAATACCGATAACCGCACAAAAGTGCACATACTGAAATTATCGTTAAACATGGTTACTGAAATTTCGGTATTGTTGCAAAGAAGGGAAGGGTTCTTTTTACCGAAATTGCTTGCAGCCCAATGAGAGCATTTTAAACCAAATTGAAGTAAAATATAACGATAACGATAACTATTTATGTTTTTCGGTAAATTTGCTACCAAAACCTAAATTTCGGTAAAATGAAAACCTTATTTTCGGTCATCTTATCTTAGCGTGTAGAGAACGCGACGTGATGAGCGATTGCGACTAACCGCCAAAACCCAATGATAACGGAACCGGATCGGAAAACAGCAATTTTGACAGTTGCTGCAAATGACTTCGATATGTCCAATTAGAATCGGCGTGGATTTAGCCTGTTTTATTTCCGACGAGCAGGCATACTCAGATCGGGCTTTGCCGTTTGCCGTTGCCGTTAAGGCTGGTTTACAGTTCGGGAAACGCGTCACGGGATTTGGGCGCCTGTGTGTTTTAAATGGAGCCTGGGATTTGAATTCCCGTGGCGGGAATTAAGTCTACACAAAAATTATAGTTTTCCTGAAGTGTAAACCCATTCGCGGGATTTACTCCGGGAAATAAAATTCATCTCTACACACTTCTTCTTTGGCGGGAACAAATCATTCCGATTTGTTTCCGGGCGGATTTTGAGAGTTTGAACTCGAACAGGGGAAAAATGTTAAAATGTCAGAAAGAGAGCGAGTTCGGAAAGATTTTTTCTCGATTTTGATTTGCTCGAAGACTTTGATAGGTTTCTCAGTTAGGATAAAATTGATGAACAGCCAACCCAGGATGAAATATTGGACGAAGAAAACATAGAGTTCGTTAAAACGGAACAAGGAGATTGACATTAAAGTTGCTCTTGGCCAAGAAATTTTAAAACATCCTTGCTTGTTATTTGGAACAACAAAACAGTTAAGATGCTATTTGCTAACAAATAAGTTGTACTATTATATCGTCCCTGAATAAATCCATCAATGTCCAGGAGTGATGGAAGCACTGGGATGCTTTAAGGGAATCGACAAAATCGTTAAAATAAACTTATATAAAATAATTCGTAAATTTCTATCATTTATTTTGATAAAGCAAAACTCCAAAAGATTAGTGAGAAATCCGGTGCGGTCTTCAAAATTGTTCATTTAACAATGCTTCCTGCAGGAAAAAACTTACACGAACGTAAACAATACGCAAAATCTGAGACGCAAACTTTGCTTCACTTAGTGTGGAGAAATGTGGAGAAACGTCATCTGGAAAATTTCCCGTGCCAAATCCCGAGCGAAATCCCGTGTCCAAATCCCGTGATACTTTTTCCGAACTGTAAACCAGCCTTTATCATAGTGTTCTTCGCTCAGTTTCTGCGAGATTTCAAGCCAAACATTGCATTAGGTCCTACGTTACATGTGTGTCTAATCGGGAAAAATACGAATGTTTTGATTTTTTTTTACATCGTAAATTAAACTCAATCGTGTAATCTGAATTTTTTGCATGGTTTTCAATGTAAAACGTCGTCAGAATTACAAAGAAACTGTTGTTCTTGAAGATGACGATGATTATAGGCTTGTAATTGATACATTTGTTACTTAGGACCTATTGCAATTGCATTTGTAGATTGGACCTGTTAGATTGGTTCTTTGCCAAGTTAGAATGTACATTTGACTATTTGATTGCGGTAAGCACTAATACAAATAATGTTAACACTATCCCAAGAAACACAACTTGTTCATCTTTAAGACATTATCTCATGTATTTTCTAGTACACACAACTTATTTTTGTTAACTTATTTGACCAAAACAGCGCAATCGATCTATTTGAAACATCTTGAAGGTCATACAAGAAGTTTTTAGATACAGATTTAGGAATAATAAAACGTTTTCAAGATGCTCTGAACAACATGCTTTCAACATGACATCTCATCTTGGTAGTTTCTAACATCATAATAACAAATAAGCTATAATCAAGTAATTTCAAAATAAAAACAATTGCATGAACATGACATGCTAGTTTGAGAAACTTCAAACGGACAGAAGTTAACAAAGATAGTTAAATTTGTTATGATTGAGAAAATTATGTTTGTTTGTTTTGGAGAATATGCACAACTCTTAGTTAAAAACGATAACCGTATTGGCCAAATCAATCATTTAAGAAATTTCAGAAATCTAAAGATTGTTAATGCACAGAACGCTAAACAAAATACCATATGCGAGGCAGCTTTTATGGTGCAACTTTTGATTTTACACTCGGGAGACGCCACGCAAGACAGGACACAACACTTATTGATCTTACAAAACGTAAAGAAGGGTTTTAATTTACCTTTTTACCGGTTTCGTGCTATATGTTGCCTATCTACAGTACTCAAACAATACTCAAATTTGGAATGTAAAAATTAATGAAAATCAATAGAAAATTTTCTTATATTTTGCAAGTATGTGTATCTCTGTTTGAATCATCAAAATCGTCATGGTGGATTAGACACATGGTCTACACTGGCGATTAATATTTATTTTTAAAACATAAAATAATGTCTAGATTATCGAGCAATTTTCTTTCTTACTCAAAATGCATAATGGACAAAAAAACGTAGCTTTCGAAATTGTTAGTGATAATTGTAATCATGGTATAAACCGGCACTGTAATTTTGTCCATACCTATGGCGTGAAGTTTGAATTGAGTCCAAAATACATCTTGAGAACAGTCTTAAAACATATCATGATGGTCCATTGCAAATTATTTGAGTTAGTTATCATAACATCAGATTAACCATATTAGAACATTTTCTTAGTAAAATGTTATTTGGTTCCAAAAATTTAAAAAAAACTTGACGTTTCTTGAGAAACTTCTCAACTGCAATCAACTGCGGATGGAATTCTTATTGCATGCAATATTTAGTTCCGAAAAATATGTTTTTTTTTTCTTGTAGTTAGACCAATTTTGTAAACGTTTCTTAGGAAGATATCTTGCAAATGGGCAAGGTCTGCTTCGATATGAAAAATGTATAAAAAGTCATAGAAATTCATAAACAAATTCATCATACTCATAACAAACATTACTGTCAACTTCGATCTGTATTTAAATCTGCTTGTTTGACACTTGTTGTGTTGAATTGTTGTGTTCATACATTTCTGCATTTAGTTTCACTTTGTAGTAGCTTGATTATGACCTATTAGATGCTATAAACTAACTAGATAAGTCATCGTCATACCAAAAGCATGTTATGCAGTACATCTTGAAAACTACTTATGTGAGCTAAAAGATGTTATAAAAAGATCGGTTAATTGCGCTGTTTTGGTCATATTTGAGTCTTAAATTAAATCATATGTTTAAAAAAAATACATGAGTGACTTATGAAAGGCAAATGTTTTGCGATAACATCCTCTCAGCTTGTATATGACAGAAGATGTTTTTCATTTCTGTCTATTTACTCCTATATAACATAATTTCAAGATAACTGACCAAAAAGATGTCCAAAGATGACCAAAAAGAAGCAAAGCGGCTTGAGCCATACATATGCATGTATGTATGTATGAATGCCTAAAAGCAACGAACGAGAAAAAAAAAACCAGCTGCTTCAGGAAGGACAGGCAGTTTTTGGAGTAACGTGTTACGGATCGGACGTGAAGTTGAATGTGTTTCCCGCAAAGTCCGAAAAATCCGAGACTAAGATGGAAAATCATCACAAGCACCTCAAGAACTGACTAAATATGTATTCAAACGAAAATCTTACAAATCGGCACAAATTAATTAATTAAATAATATCAGTTAAATCAATTTAAATTAATATCAAATCAATTAATAAAGGAGCAGCGCAGCTGATATTCTAATTTAAACTTTGCTTTGGTCTAAAAAAATGTTCAATCCTACATTTCTTTATTTGACAGAAATGTTACATAGCGCCTAATGCAATCAACTAGAAATGAGAAAAAAAAATAGTATTTTCCATTTAATTCCAGCTACTTTTATTGCTTATCTTGACAGATACACGTATTTCGTCTACAATGTGCAGACTTCTTCAGTGTCGTGTACTAATAAGGGAAGGTCCATTAATTATTTCACGCAGTAAGGGGGGAGGGGGGGTTTGAGAAAACGTGACGATCCATACAAAAAAAGTTGAAGGTCCATACAAAAAACGTGACAAGGGGGGGAGGGGGGTTTGTAAAAAGTCAGTTTTTGCGTGACGTAATTAATGGACGTTCCCTAACTCGACTGTCTTGGATTCGCCTAATGCAATTTTTGGTTTGAAGTAGTTGAATAGTAGTTGAATCAATCAGAACTAATAACTTTTTGATGGTTTTCACTCTTCGAACAATCAAAACACAAACGTTTTGTGTCGCCTTGTTCATTCGTTCACTGTGTGAATGATTAAAGAAGTTTGACTTCAAACTCCGTCGTCTATTTAAACAGCAAGGGAGCAATCCGACAGCAAATTCAATTGGCCTCACCTGTTCGCATCTCATTTACAGAATATCGTTTCTAATCGCGTTCACTATATAGACACTCAAGTAATAGACCGGATAACGTGAGTCTGGCACAGTTGATGTATCCAAAACAACTGTCAAATCGTATGGGAAATGCGAGGAATGTTCGTTTTGGATACAACATGGCGGCACGTTGTCCGGTCTATTACTTGAGTGTCTATAGTTCACTATGGGAATCAAGTCGCTTTGAAAATCCAGGGGCCTGGCAACCCTATCCTTGTTACTAACGTTTGACAGTATGCAACATATCGCGGGCCTTATTTGAATAAGGCCCGTCTGACGTTTATTTCTACGGGTACGAGCCCCAGTATTGTTTACAAACAATGAATCTTTTGACGTTTGGATGTTAGAGAATGTTGGCTAAAGCAAAATGACTTCTCGCCAGCTTCCTGTGTAAATCGCTTCGACTAGAATCGCGTCGCATCGCGTCGTGTCGCGTCGCGTTCCCTTCCACTATGGCGTCCACCTTACACGCTCAAAACTCCCTATCTTTCTTTCGTATTACCAACAATCAATATGTAACTAGCGATTTGAAATTGGTTCACTGTTGTAGAACCCCTTGGTCCGAATTACACCTTGAAGCCAGCACCTTGTTATACATATTTGCGCCTTTGTTTTGATTTGCTGTGTTATTTTGACAGAATATTTGAGAGTGTGTTCATGTGAGTTCATTATTAGGGGCGCATTATTGAGCTTGGGACCGAGCTTGGGACGATGTTCTAGTACTGACTGAGCCAAGAAAAAAATCGTTTTTGTATGGGACCTACTGGTCTTAGAGTAAGTCTATGGTTCTACTATAGACACTGTATATAGACCGGACAACAGTTGTCTTATGCAGCCAAACGACCTGTCAAAAAATGCAGCCAAACGGACTGTCAACCTTTTATTCACTTTAAAGGAGCAAGTATTGTTTTGACAAAAGCAAATTATGAACAAATAAGGGATTATCAACTTCCATATTCAGTAAATGTTCATTTTTTACACGGCACTTTTCGCTATGCTTTTTAATGAAAATCTTCAAACGGAAACAAAACAAACTACCAACATCGAAACCGAATCTTATTTTTAGCCTATTGCGCTGTTTACTTCAAGTTTGTACAAATACAAGTGGTGCCAGATCAGTTGCTCAAATTTATGACATTGTTCAGGGTTGGCAGATTGTATGATTTTGCGTTGTCCGGTCTATATACAGTGTATATAGGTTCTACCCCCCAACAGGAAAAAATGTCTTACTTTTCCGTTCGATCGTTTTGACTTCTGTTAATTTTGTTCGAACAACTCAACTGAATTCCTTATGAAGAACTTTTGAGTGTATTGAAAAATCGAGATCAGCAGCGTTTGCGAGGGTTCGTCAATTTGCCTATCCTCCGTTTTCAATAACAGTCTCATTTCGACAAAATTATGGTTAACGTGGTTGACCCGATAATCCGTCTGTCATGCTCACAGAAATCAGTGTTAACAACCTAACAAAATATACTGTTTAAGCGTGAAGTAACTACGGGTACAAACGCAAGTTTATATGTAAGGCCTAAAATCTATGAGAAAACTGTAGTCGAAAACGCAAAGGAAACGTATGGATCATTGGCTACCATTTACTAAATAGATGTTCTAGCTGATGCACATTTACATTCACCGAGAGTTAGCCCGATTTAATACTTACCAATTATTAGCACTAGTTGAAGACCTCTGGCACAGCAGAATCCTATAGAAGTTAGAAAAGAAAGCAATCACCTTCCAAACTTTCACTTTACTCAACCAATTTTCCATTGTTTCCCTTTCCGCCCTTTTCCAGAGTGCAACAAAATGGCTTGCCTTCCACAATCGGCCTTCGCAGTGCACAAGCTGCGCAAAGCACAGAACGACAAGGACCTCGCAGTGGCTCGTCTGAGCACCGAAAAACAGGACTCACCGCGCTACATGAACAACAGTGAGTATTCGATTTCGATCCGGGCTGCCGGACTCGCCAAAACACGTCACCGTCACAATCTTATCACGTTGGCCATTATGTTGGCATAGCAACCAATCATAAGAACAAAAATTGCACAACATTCCAACATTGTTTCATCACTCAGCCTGCCCCGGCGTTGTCTCTGAAATTGTCTTTCGAATAAAAAGTGTGTATTTGTGATTGTGTACTTGCAGCGCTTGACCTCACACCGGTCAAGTACAGCGATAAGCTGATGAACAGCATCTGGGGCCTGTACAATCGTTATTCGCCGCACAACTTCAAGAAGAACAACGGCGCCGACCAGCAGTACTTTGGCATGCAACAGCCGTAAGTCGTGCAAACGGGAACAACTTTCCTCAATTCTTTAGAATTAACAGACTTGTTTTTTTCAGATTCGCTGTTGCATGCGCCGCTTCGGAGAAGGACAACTCTGAAGTCAAGAACTGCCCAAATACGAAGCTGCCGAACCTATTTGGAGCTACATTTGGAGAACCATGAAGAAGAAAAAATGATTATTGTTTTTGGGCAGAGAACAAAATAAGTCGCTAGTTATATAGTAGTTTAGCCATTAGAAGTTCTGTGTAGAATTTGGTGATCTTTTCTTGGCCTAGGGTTTTCAAAATTAACAAATTTTATATAATAATCGGCATTATAGGTATTGGTTCGACTGAATAAAATGTTCAAATTTATGATGTTATTATAAGAATTATAATTGGTTTAGATAATTGGATGTGTTTTATTGCTTGGTGAATTGAAAGAAAGTTCCTGCCGGAATTCCGATTGTTATTAGATTTACTGATCGAATCCTCTATCGCCAGCTATATTATCAAGCCAGTCAAAAACTGCAACTATCAATTTTACTCTCGTTCTATGGATTATTTCGGCATGGAGTTTTCATAAGGGCCAATGTCGCAAACGTAAACAATGGCTTCTTCCGCAAATTTCTCGAGAATGCTAACTTAATCATAGTGAATCACCACGATGATTGCACAGAAGAGGAGTTCTCCTTTACAATAGAAGTGGTAGTTGGCTTGAGCGAGTTTGCATTTTCATGAAATTTGCGGAAGAAACCATTGTTAACGTTTGCAACATTGGCCCTTATGATAACTCCATGTCGATTTGTAATCGCCTTTATTATCGATTACGTTTTTTTTCTTTTGAAGGGAATCCCCTATTTTAGGCTCTTTTAGCAGAGTTCACGCATTTATGAGTATTTTTTCAGCGTCGTGTTTTTGTTTGTTTACATTTTCTTGTAACTCCTACCTTGTCCGTATATTTCTATTGACAGAATTACACATACAGACAACAAGACAAAATTATACCGCAGACAACAAAGGGAAATGAGTTTTCCTATTTATTTAAGAGGAAAAATTCACGTTATTAAATGCTTTGCCGTGCTATAATAACACATTCATTGGACTAGATTTTTCATAACTTAAATAATTTGCTGAAACAAACGATTGGTCCCAAGTACGCCATAAATCTTTCGGGAATTGGATGTTTGGTTTTCTTCGTGTTATATTGATTGTTATATGTTTTAAAGGGTGCGTTGTGGGTCCATTTACGGGATTTTTCTGAATCCCGTTTAAAGATTCTGTGGAAACACATTCTGAAGTTCTTTGTTCTGGTTTGAATTTTGTGGAAACCTCAATTTGAGACTCTTCGGATTCACCGTTTTAAATTCTCTCCAATCTTATTTCAAATATTTTTGAATATCCTTTATATGATAAGGAAACTAGGAAAATTTAAATTAACACTTCATTGAAATACTTTTTTCAAATTATCACTAGCAAACGCAAGCAAATTCCTTTATACTCCACTAGAGAAAGCTTATCTTTTGACAGATAGGCCTTTTTCGTCTACAACTTACAGACTTCTTCCGTGTCGAGTTTTATTCTTTATATGTTTTGCACATTTTTGGTTGTTTCGGGATCCCGTTTAGAATTTTCCCTGACGTTTAAAAATTCCTCAGAATCTCATTAAGGAGTATCACGAATCTCTTTTGAGATTTTCTAAAATCTTATTAGGGAAGGTCCATTAATTATACACAAAAAAATGATGGTCCATACAAAAAAATGTGACAAGGGGAGGGGGGAGGTGATTATAAAAAGTCACTTTTAGCGTTACATAATTAATGGACATTCCCTTAGGGAACGACCATTAGTTACGTCACGCAAAAATTGACTTTTATAAACCCCTGTCACGTTTTTTGTATGGACCATCAAATTTTTTGTATGGATCGTCACGTTTTCCCAAACCCCCTCCCCCCCCCTGCCACGTGACATAATTAATGGACCTTCCCTTATGAACCCTTCGGTTTGTGGGATTCTTCAAAATCTGGTTCAAGAGTTCTTTGAAATCTCATTTTGGGATTCTTCTACACCTCGTTGAAATATCGTGGTGTAAATTTTCAAAATTCCCGTGTGATTTCTTCGAAATTCTCTGGAATCCTGATTTGGGAATCGGTGGAATCCACGCTGATGATTTTTTTGAAATCTCATTTTAGATTATTCAGATTATTCGGAATACCATTTACGGAATTCTTTGGAATCCCGTTTGAAGATTTTAGGGAATTTTGTTTTGATCTTTCGTTGCAATCCCGTCTAGTTTAAAATAAATAAAACTAAGGGAAGGTCCATTAATTATGTCACGCAGTAAAGGGGAGGAGGGGGTGTGGGAAAACGTGACAATCCATACATAAAAATTTGAAGGTCATACAAAAATCGTGATAAGGAAGGGG